>PVKS010020696.1:0-36370 GCA_004027875.1 Aplodontia rufa
TTTTTTTAGAGATATAGTGGGAAGGGGAAGGGTGGGATAAGGGAGGGTAATTGGGGGGGGCACTCCTGGGGGTAATTGCAATATCCAGAATATATACACATTTTATATTATTTTGTTAAAAACTTGTAAGGTTGTTCAAAAATAAAAATAAAAAAAATCTAGAAAGAGATTAGATAAATAGCCTTATGCTTCAACCCAAAGGACTACAAAAGGAGGAACAATCCAACCCCAAAGCTAAAAACAGACAGGAAATTACCAAAATCACAGCTGAAATCAATGAAATTGAGAACAAAAAAACTATACACACTATTAACAAAACTAAGAGTTGGTTCTTTGAAAAAATAAAGAAAATTGACAGACCCTTGCCACCCTCACCAAAAGGAAGAAAGAAATTAAGCAAAGCAACAAAATCAAAGATGAAAATGGGGATATCACCACAGACTCATCCAAGATAGAGAAGATTATCAGAACCTATTTTGAAAATTTATACTCTGCCAAGTTTGATAACCTGGAGGACATGGACAGGTTCTTGGACACACACGACATCCCCTCTTTAACACAAGAGGACATTGAAAACCTAAACCAACCTATCACAGATAGTGAAATTGAAGCAGCAATGAAAGCTCTCCCAAAAAAGAAAAGCCCAGGTCCGGATGGATATACAGCCAAATTCTACCAAGCCTTCACAGAAGAATTAACACCTATCCTCTACAATCTCTTCCAGAAATTTGATAGAGTGGGATCACTCCCAAACACTTTTTATGAAGCAAATATTACACTGATTCCAAAACCCAACAAAGACATGTCAAAGAAAGAAAACTACACAACTATTTCCCTGATGAACATTGATGCAAAAATCTTTAATAAAATTTTAGCTAATTGGATACAAAAGCACATTAAAAAATAATACATTATGATCAAGTGGGCTTCATTACAGGAAAACAAGGCTGATTCAACATATGCAAATCAATAAATGTAATCCACCACATAAACAAAATTAAAAACAAAAATCATATAATCATCTCAATTGACACAGAGAAGTCATTTGATAAAATTCAACACCACTTTATGCTCAAAACTTTCAAAAAGATAGGGACCAAGGAAAGATACTTTACCTATGTCAGATCCATTTACAACAAAACCATAGCCATCATTATCCTCAATGGAGAAAAAGTGAAAGCATTTTCACTGAATTCAGGAACAAGACAAGGCTGTCCGTTTTCACCACTCTTGTTCAAAATAGTCCTTGAAACCCTTGCCAGAGCTATCAGGCAAGACAAGGAAATCAAAGGTATTTATATAAGAAAAGAGGAAGTTAAGTTATCTCTATTTGCTGATGACATGATTCTATACCTAGATGACCCAATAACATTGGCCAGAAAACTCCTAGAGCTTATAGGCAATTTTAGCAAAGTAGCTAAAAGATCAACTCCAGTCAGTCACTA
Source organism: Aplodontia rufa (assembly GCA_004027875.1). NCBI lineage: Eukaryota > Metazoa > Chordata > Mammalia > Rodentia > Aplodontiidae > Aplodontia > Aplodontia rufa. The sequence continues at coordinate 1,446 of PVKS010020696.1, forward strand.
ATGTTCCTTTACTCCAGCAACAAATCCACAGAAGAAGAAATCAGAAAATCTCTCCCATTCAACATCTCCTCCAAAAAATGAAATACTTGGGCATTAACCTTAAAAAGGATTTTAAGGATCTCTACAAAGAAAGCTATCAAACACTGAAAAAGAAATTACAGAAGACCTGAGTAGATGGAAAAACATTCCATGTGCATGGTTGGGCAGAATCAATATAATAAAAATGGCCATTCTACCCAAAGCCCTATAGAGATTTAATGCAATCCCCATCAAGATACCAATTGCATTCTTCACAGATATAGAAAAAGCAATTCTCAAGTTCATATGGAATAACAGGAGACCCAAACTAACCAAAACATTACTCTACAGGAAGGAAAAAGTAGGGTATATCTCAATCCCTGACTTGAAAGTGTACTACAGAACTGTAGTAGCAAAAACAGCATGGTATTGGTATCAAAACAGAACCAAAGATCAGTGGTACAGAATAGAAGATTCTGAGACTAACCCCCATATATTTAACTATTTGATGTTTGATAAAGGGGGCAAAAGCATAGTGTGGAAGAAAGATAGTCTGTTTAACAAATGGTGTTGGACAAACTGGACAGCAATGTGTAGACAACTGAAGCTGGATTCTTATCTTTCACCCTGCACAAAAATTAAATCAAAATGGGTCAAAGACCTGGATATTAAGCCCACAACTTTAAACTTACTAGAAAAAGAAGTAGAGTCAACACTACAGGACATAGGAGTCGGCAGCTACTTCCTTAACAAAACTCCAATAGCTCAAGCAGTAAAGTCAAGAATAAATGAATGGGATGCAATTAAACTAAAAAGTTTTAGCACAGCTAAAGATTTAATCAAGAACATCAACAAAGAACCTACAGAATGGGAGAAGACCTTTGCCTGCTACACCTCGGATAGAGGGCTAATACCCACAATATATAAAGAACTAAAGAAACTTAACACCAAAATTACAAATAATCCAATCAATAAGTGGGCTACAGATCTTAAAAGAAACTTCTCACCAGTGGAAGCCCAGAAAGCCCATAAATATATGAGAAAATGCTCTACATCATTAGCTATAAGTGAAATGCAAATCAAAACTTCAATGAGATACCACCTCACTCCTGTTAGAGTGGCAAAAATGAAAAATTCAAACAACAACAAATGCTGGATTGGCTGTGGGAAAAGAGGAACACTGTTACACTGCTGGTGGAACTGCAAACTGGTTCAGCCCTCTGGAAAGCAGTGGGGAGAATCCTCAAAAAATTAAGGATGGAACCACCTTATGACCCAGCTATCCCATTCCTGGGGATTTTCCCAAAAGAGTTAGAATCAGCATATTATAGTGACATGGCTTAATCAATGTTTATAGCAGCTCAATTTACTATAGCTAGATTATGGAACCAACCCAGATGCCCCTCACTCGATGAGTGGATACAGAAACTTTGGTATATATACTCAATGGAATAGTACTCGGCCATTCGAGAAGACGATATTATAGCTTTTGAAATCAAATGGATGGAGATGAAAGAATTATGTTCAGTGAAGTATCCCAATCTCAGAGATTCAAGGGCCGAATGGTATCTTTCATCTGTGGAAGCTAGAATATATGGGGAAGCAGTATGTTAGATGGCTAAGCTAACAATAACTTCCAATTGTATGATTCTTAACACAATGGGGAGATGACTTCCTAGGATTCTTAGAGGCGTAGGGAGGGGGATTGTTGGGGGGGTGTGTAGAAAGAACTCCTTGGAGACTGGAGGGTGGGAATATAGGGGAATCATCTCAGAAGGAGATCTCTGTCCTCCATGAGATATCCATTTAACTCAGGAGTTCTTCTGTGGGAAACAGCAACAGGGGGAACCCAAGCTGGGTATCCATGATAGGGCATTAGCCTGGATAACTAAGTATATATACATTGGTTCTTGAATGTTTGATAATGTTTCTCCCTCAATTGTATCTCTATATCCATCTAAAAAAAAGAGAAAGAAAAAAAGAGAGAGAACAAAAATAAAGTAAAAAAAATAAAGAATAAACAGGGAAAAAAGAAAAAAAGTAAAGAAAAAACAGGCCCTAGGGGAGCAGAGGTAGCAGTGGCAAAATATATGAGGGTTAGAAGAGATATTAATAAAATTTGGGTGCTTGCATAAGGGTAGAAGCATGCATAGGTAAAATAAGGAAGTCAGGCACAGTCTACTTCAGATACTAAATGCACTGACCAGAATCCCTCCTTTCGGAGGGAGGACAAGGAAATGAACAGACACACAAAGATAAAGACTAAAACAAACAGGAACAGAAAGAAGAAAATAAAAATAAAAAACAGAAAAGGAGAGTGAAAAGATCCTGAAAACAAAGGAAACCAAATGGCTAGTATTTTTATATGTCCATGAACCGATAAACTGTTCCAGCTAATGCACCAATACATGTCAAGAACAGGATAAAAATAGAAGGCAGAAAGAAAGCAAGCAAAAAAATGTATATATCTGTGAAAAATCAGATAAAAAGTAAAAAGTTCTTCATGAAAACTTGGAACTATAGACAGTAAGGGTGTCTCTGAGTCCTTTGAGAGGAGATGTTCACTGTCCTGGGTTTCGATATGAATGTTTCTCACTCTGTGGTTATGTAATCTCACAAAGAGGACTGGAGTGTCCTCAGACTCCTGGAATTTCTAGGAGAGGATTCCGTTGAAGAAGACTGGTACTGGTAAGCCCTGAAATTTGACAGCCTCCCAGGGGAGCTGAAGCCAGAGGACTTAATGAGCAGGGATTATGGATGATTTCTATTCTCCCTCTGTTGGGAGTTGCATACACTGTCTCTTGTGGCAGAAGACTCAGAGCCTTTAACTTGTCACGTGATCTTTATGGCTGGGGGTGGTGGACAGTGCTGGGGATTGCTCCCCTTTATTCCATAAACCGAAGTTCCCCTAAGCAAGGTGGAGCTTGGGCCTGGCCAAGGCGTTCTCTTCCTGGATCAAACTGATGTCAGTGTCCCTCTGCTGATGCAATTTTCAGAGACTGCTCTAAAAAGCCAGAGAGTGCTGTCTCCTGAAGCTGGGAATGGCAGCTTGGCTTTCCATGGAGCAGTCTGTTCTGCTGGGGACCACTGTGTGCTGCTTCCCAGAACAGGTCTTGCCAAACACAATGTATGAGCTGGGTGGGTGACTGCAAATATGCTCCCTGATGCTCTGTTTTTATAAAGCACAAGAACCCAGCAGCGATGAGGTCTCTGAGTCTGTTCACATCCACCCCTCTCCTCACTGCCGCAGGGCCCACTGGCAACCCACCAGCCCACCAGCCTGCCAAAAGTAAACAAAGCTGGTCTGCTGAGTCCCTGGCAGGATGGATAAAATCCCTTTATTTCTGCAGGCGAATCTCCCAGGACTCAGCTCCTCAAAAAAGCTTTGCAAACTAGCACTAGAAGTTCATAAATATATTCCCCAGAACACACCTCAAAAAACTGAAGATAAAGTTGAATTTTCCCATCCAGACTCAGAGCCACAGGAAATGCCACCTCCCTTCAGCTCTCCATCCCCCCCCAAAAAAAAAATAAAGGGAAAATTTTGAGCACAACAAAAGAAAATGATATATACAGAAAAACAACAATTATTGGTAATTCTCACTTGAAATAATGTAGTGCAGAAAACATTGAAATAATATATTCAAAATACTGAAAGAAAATTAAACCAAGTTCTGTAACCAAACAAGCTATTCTTTAAACATGGATGCTTATTTTCAAATAAACAGCAGATTTTTTTAGTAACAGAAATTCATTTCAATAAATACTAAAGGAATTTATACTAAAAGGAAAAGGGACCAGTGGATAATGCAGATTATGCAAAAAAGAATGTTAAATCTTTCATATTTACCATATCTGATAAATATGTGGGTAAATATAAAAGATCAAACACAAATAATGCATGTATGTATAGAGACATAAATATACATACATATACATTATTTTTCTTTTAAATTTCTTTCTGAAAAAAACAATTGATTAAAATTATCTAACTTCATATCCTTACAATTTTAACATATATAGTTATAATACAATCATCATATAAATGATGAGGAGATATAAAAGGAACAATACTTTTGGAAGCATTCTATTTTATTAGAAATAATATGGTATTAATGTACAGAAAATTTTAATAATTTTAACATTAATGTTGTAATCTGTAAAGTTAAAGATGGGGAAGAATATGATTAAAAATATAAAGTTTAGCTTAACCTTCATTATAAAAATTGTTCCATGGGGGCTGGAGTGGTGGCTCAGCAGTTATGATGCTTGCTTGGCATGCATGAAGACACGGGTTCAAACCCCAGCACCATCTACACAACAAAGTGTTGGAGCAATGAAAGCACATGAAAAACTAAAAATAAAATTGATTCTCTCTCTCTCTTACTGTCCTTCTCTTTAAAATAAATAAATATATAAATAAAAACTATTCTTCACTCAGAGACATTAAAAGTATGACAGAAAAACAACATATTACACAAATAAAAAATAGAAGAAATGGCTAACTTAAAAGAAATATTGTTTTAATTATACAAAGTATAAATGAACTACATATTCTAATTAAAAAAGATTGCCATGATTAATAAGAAAGCAAGACCAACAAATATATATGTGTCTGAAGGAGATAGACTTTAAGTACAAATGTATAAGTAGATCAAAAGTGAAAAGAAAAAAGTGAATGGATGAAAAAATACATACAAACAAGAAATAATGAAGCTTATCGCTGTATGAATAGCACATAATATATGATTTGGACAAAAATATTACTCAAACAAAATGGAGATTTATAAACAACGCAGCAAAAAGAAGATTTATACCAATGCAGCAAAACAAATACAATCCTAAACATGTGCTTTCCTAAAATAAAACTCCAGAATACCTGAAGGGAAACTGACAGCCTGGATAGAACACCAAAATTACAGGATAAAACAAGAGAAATGGAATTCATCAAACATCAATGCTTCACAGCAGAGTAAATAATCAGCAGAGTGAAAAGATAGCACAAGAATGGGAAGAAATATTCATCAACTTTTCATCTGACAGAAGATTAATAAATATCTAGAATATATAAAGAACTCGAAAAAACAGCAACAAAAAACAAACTGATTTTTTTAAATGGGCAAATGAACTGAATAGATGCTTCTCAAAGCAAAAGAATACAGATGCCCCACAAATATATGAAAAATATGTAACATTATTAGTCATAGGGAATGCAAATCCAGACACTGAGTTTCCATTTCATCCCGGATAGAATGTTTATCAATAGATAAATGAATAAAAAATAATAGACTCTGGCTATGGAGGAAAAGTACTCATATTCATTGTTGCTGGGAATGTAAATTAGTACAGCCATTCTGAGGAATGCCATGGAAGTTCCTCAAAAAACTGAAAATACATCTACCATGTGAATCAGTTATCCTGCAGCTGAGTATATATACAAGGGTAATGAAATCAGTACAGCAAAGAGATATCTACACACCCATGTTTATTGCTAAGATATGAAAAAATCATCAGATGAATGGATAAAGAAAATGTCGTAGAAAAAAAAGAAAGAAAATATAGTATATGTGCACGATGGAGTACATATATTCTCACTGTCATTGTAATAGTGAGGAAAACTAATGTCATTTGCAGCAAAATGGATGGAACTGGAGGACATTATATTAAGTGAAATATGTCAGACACAGAAGGACAAGAATCACATAGTCTCTTTGTGGAAGCTAAAGAAGGCAAATTGAAAGTAGAAGTACTGATTACCAGAGATCAGGAAGGCTATGAGGTTGGCAGGGGTGAGAAATAAGTAGGGGAATTTGATCAGTGTACAGTGCACAGAATGTAAAATGCATGTAGATATCACTAACATGCACCCCACTAACATGCACACCTAGTTTTAATAAATAGACATATTTAAAAGAAATTAGTGAAAAATACAAACCTGACATTCTGAAAGAAGAAATATTCAATATACCCATTAGAAATCAAAATTATCATGCTCTTTTCTCAGTAACTCATAGAATGAGTACACAGAAAATTAGCAAATGTATGAAAAACTCTGTGAACCTACTTAATCAAATTGGCATTTATAAAGTATTCCACTCAACAGCAATAGAATGCACACTCTTTACAAGTGCATGTAGGTCTAACATCAAAATATCCCATGTACAGGACCATAAAACACCTCAGTAAGCAAAAAGAGTTGAAATTATACAGACCTGACTAAAGATTAATCAGAGACAAATAAAATGGTACCTAGAAAAATAAAGGTAGAATTCAAATGACTTACATTTAAATAATAAATGGATTTACAAGAAAAGTTGCAAGAAGCTTTAGAAAGCATTTTTGACTGAAAACAGTAAAATAACATGTAAATATTTGTGGAGTGCCAATAAAGAAATAAAATTCATTTTAAGTTTAAATATGAGAAAGTAAGAAAATCTGAAAGTCAATGTTTCCAAATTCTACCTCAAAAAGCTAGAATAAGATAAATTTGAAGAATCCAAATTAGACAGGGCACCCCTTCCCAGGAACCCACTGGAACCAACCCAAGCAGCCTCTCCACTCAGATTTAGGCCTCAGGTCCAAAGCCCTCAGGCACATGCAGGCCACCCACAACCAGGAACCCCACACCCCTGGTCCAGACCCACCCAGTCAATGTTCAAGTAACTGCCCAGATGCAGCCCATACCTTCCAGGACCAGATATATTGGGCCCTTCCTGCTGCCAAGGATCCCAGGTCCAATCACAATATGCAGGAGGCCCTTTCTGGCCCATCACAAGACCCCAGAACCCAGCAAAGCACATTGGCTACTGTGCTTCTAAAATCCAGTGGGCTGCCAAGCACCTACAATACATTTTCAATTCACGCCCTGGAACCTAGATCCAGAAGGTACAGCAAAATGAGGTTCCATGGGAAAGCAGCTTTCTGAAAGAAGGTAGTCATCAGAGGGTGGGTGTCTGACTGAACCCTTTGACCTGAAGACATAATGACTTTCACCACAGGAAAACTCAATTCAAAGATCCAGAAGAAGATTATAAAAAATGAGGAATCAAAATAGAAATGTTCACTTCAAGCCCACAACTCTGCAACAAAGGAACACAAGGACAGGAATCAGGATGAAAACCTAGAAATAATTATTGATTATCTTATTACTAAAAGGAACAATAAAATAAAAGAAGAATTAATGAAGGGACTAAGTGAGGAACTCAGGAGATGAAAAACTCTGTTATCAAAGAAACAGACATACTGAAAAAGCAAGTAATAGAGCTGAAATCTTCAGTCAATCACATCAGAACAATGATGGAAGAATATAATAACAGACTAACCGCTATAGAAAACAGAACCTAAGCTCTTGAAGAAAGAAATTCTGACAAAAAAGATAGGCTGAGTAACCTTGAGCACACAGATGACAGAAAAAGAAGAAAAAAACTCAAAGAACATGAACAGAATTTTCAAAATGTCTGGAATCAAACAGAATAAACAACATAAGAGTAATAGGGATACAGGAAGAAATTGAAACACAGACAAAAGTTATAAAGAATATTCTCAATGAAATAGTTAAAGAAAAATTTCCCATTTCAGAAGAGTTAAACATGCTCATCCAAGAAGTGTATAGGACACCCATAGGCCTAATTACATGAAAAGCTCATCAAGACACATCATATTGGAAATATATAGCAGGGAAATCAAGGAAGAAAACACCAAATCACATTCAGAGACAAACCAATAAGGATCACCTCTGACTTTTTAGCCCAGACACTAGAAAGCAGAAGATCCTGTCAGGAGATCTTTCAATGTCTGAATGACTACAACATGCAGCCCAGAGTACTATACCCAGCAAAACTCAGCTTCAAGAGGGAAATAAGAACAGTTCACAATAAGATCAGACTTGCAGACTTCATAAACATAAAACCAGCATTATAAAGAATTCTCAAAGATAAACTCCAGATAGAAGAACAAGCAAACACTCCTTAAAACCCACAAACAGAGGAAATTCAATAAAAGTGCACAGTATTAAAGGACAATCAAGAAAGCACAGAACTCACTAATAAAACACAATGACTATGAACCACAAACACATAACTATCCTAACACTGAATGTGAATGGTCTCAATGCACCAATCGAAATACACATATTAGTGGATTGGATAAAAAAAATCCAACAATATGCTCCTAACAGAAGAATCACCTCACAGTCAATGATATCCAGAGATTGAGGGTGAAAGAATGGGGAAAAAAAAGTCTACCAGGTAGGTGTATGGCCCAAGAAAGCAAGCTGGAGTTGCAATACTTCTATCAGGCAAAAAAGACTTTAAACATAAAATAACCAGAAGAGATGAAGAAGGCCACTACATCCCAGTAAAGGGAACAATGCAACAGGGAGATATAATCATAGTAAATGCATACTCTTCAAACACCAATGCCCCCAACTATATGGAAAAATTACTCCATGACATAAAACCACTTGTGGACCTCAACACAATAATACTGGAAGATTTTAATATTTCTCTATCACCATAGAGAGATCATTAAAGCAAAAAGAATAGTAAAAAGATCACAAGTCTAAATGACTCCATAAATCAAATGGACTTAACAGACAAATAGAGAACAGATGTTTGCTGAGTACACCTTCTTCTCAGCAACACATGAATCCTGATTCAAAATAGATAATATTCTAGTTCACAAAGGAAATTTCAGCAAACATGAAAAATAGATACTATTCCATGACATCATCAGACCATGATGTCATGACCCTAGAAATTAACAGCAAAAATTGTAACAGAAAATACACATATACATGGAGATTGAATAATACCCAATTAAATGAAGAATAGATCAAAGAAGACATGAGAGTAGGCATCAAGAAATTCTTGGAAGAGAATGAGAATGAAGAAATAACATATCAAAACCTCTGGGACAGCATGAAAGCATTTTAAGGGGAAAATGTATAGCACTGAGTGCCTATATTAAAAATAAGAAGAGATTTCAAATAAATATGCTTATGCTCCACCTCAAATCCCTTCAAAAGGAAGAAAAATCTAAGCCCAAAGCCAGCAGAATGGAGGAAATAATCAAGATCAGAGTTGAAATCAATGAAATCAATGAACAAAAAAAAAAAAAAAAAAAAAAAAAAAAAAAAAAAAAAAAAAAAAAAAAAAAAAAAAAAAAAAAAAAAAAAAAACAACAATATAAACAATGAAACAAACAGTTGGTTCTTCAAAAAATTAAAAAATAATTAACAGCCCCCCAGGTAATCTCACTAAAAGGAGGAGAGAATCAAAGCAAATCAACAAAATCACCAATGAAAAGGGAGTGATCAACAACAACCCTAAAACAAACAGATTGTCAAAACATATTTTGAAAAACCCTTGACCTCTAAATTAGATAATCTAGAAGACATGGACAAATTTCTAGACATATACAATATCTCCAAATTAATGCAGGGTGATATTAGATTCCTAAACAGCCCAATAACAGATACCAAAATCCGTATAGCAATTATAAGCCTTCTAGTGAAGAAAAGCCAAGGATCTGATGGATTCCCTGCTGAGTTTTACCACAACTTTGAAAAGGATCTTACGTCTCTCCTGTTTAAGCTATTCCAAGAAATTGAACAAGAGGGAACTTTTCCAAACACCTTTTATGAGGCAACCGTAACTCAGATACCAAAATCCAATAAAGACACATCAAAAACAGAAATTTACAGATCAACATCTCTTACAATGTTCAACACAAAGATCTTTAATAAAGTTCTACCGAACTGCATTAAAAAACACACCAAGAAGATAATTCATCACCATCAAATGGGCTTCATTCCAGGGAAACAAGGCTGGTTCAACATATGAGAATCAATAAATATGATTCATTACTTACATGGAATTAAGGACATAAAAACCACCTGATTAACCCAATAGATGCAGAAAAGGCCTTCAAATTCAGCACTCATTTATGCTTAAAATCTAGAGAGAATAGTGATCAAAGATTTTATCTTACCTTTGTTAAAGCCATATATTACAAACCCCCACCTAGTATAATATTGAATGGAGAAAATTTGCTTGCATTTCTACTAAACTGAGGAACAATACAAGGCTGCCCACTCTTACCACTTTCATTCAATATAGCTTTTGAGACCCTAACTGGAGTAACTAGGCAAGAGAAGGAAATCAAAGTGATAAGAATAGGAAGAGAGGAAGTCAAATTATCCCTTTTGCTGATAACATGATACTAAATCTGGAAGATCCAAGAACTCCACCACAAAACTGCTTGAACTTATAAACAATTTTAACAACACGGCAGCCTACAAGATCAATGCCCATAAATCAGTAGTTTTGCTGTATGCTATCAATAATAGGGCAGAAGAAGAACTGAGGAAATTGGTCCCATTCACACTGTCATCAAAAAGAATAAAATACTTGGGAATTAATCATCAAAGGAAGTGAAAGACCTCTGCAATGAAAAGTATCAAACATTGAGGACAGAAATTTAAGAAGACCTGAGAAGATAAAAGACATTCTATTTCTTGGTTAACAGACCTAATATAATTAAAGTGGATGTTCTGCCAAAAGCACTATACAGATTCAATGTGACCCCATCAAGATACCAATGTTCTTTACAAATATAGAAAAAGTAATTCTCAAATTCATTTGGAATAACAAGAAACCCAGAATAGCTGAAACATTACTAATCAAGAAAGATGAAACAGGTGGTTTCACAATAGCCGATCTAAAATTATATTACAGAACTTAACTAACAAAACCAGAATGATACTAGTATCAAAATAGGAATGAAGACCAATGGAATAGAATAGAATACTCTGAGACAAAACAAAAATCTTCAACATCTGATTTTTGAGAAAAGGGGCCAAAATATAACATGGAGGAAAGACAGTCCATTCCACAAACAGTGCTTTGCAACCTGGATAACCATGTGGAGGAAATCGAAATTAGATCCTTCTCACTCATCTTGAACAAAAATCAAATCAAAGTCTATCAAGGAACTAGGAATTAAACCAACTACATACAATTGATAGAAGAAAAATTAGGACCAACACTCCAGCATATTGGAGTAGACATTGACTTCCTCAAAAAGACTCCCAAATCTAAAGAATTAAAGTCAAGAATTAATGAGTTGGATGCCAGTAAAGTAAAAAGCTTTTTTGCTCAGCCAAACAATTGATTAAAACTGTCAAGAGAGAACACACAGAATGGGAGATAATCATGGCCTGTGATTACTCCAACAGGGGAATAATATCCAAAATCTACAAAGAATTAAAAATACTTGATATGAAAAACACAAACAACCCAATCAGTTAATGGGCCAGAGAGCTAAACAGAAACTTCTCAACAGAGGAAATTGAGCAAGCCAATGAATACATTAGAAAACGTTCTAAATCACTAGTAATCAGATAAATGCCTATCAAAACTACCTTAAGATTTCACCTCACATTTCAGTTCCAAATCCCTTTTAAAAATGTATTACTAAAAGTAGAATAAAAATAAATAAAATCTAAATATCTCTATTTATTAATTAAATTGAATGTATAATTAAATTCCTTCTTCACAAATAGAATTTTAGGTTCATATATCATATAGTGATTTTTTTATCTTAAATAAAATAATAATTCTAAACAAACTAACAAAACAAAGAAGGGAGTAGTTTTCCTATTTATTTCATGAGGTTGAATTTACGCTGATACTAAATCAGACAACTATCTCAAGGAAATACAATTAAACACAAATATTCCCCATGAATCTATGCTTAAATATCTTATTTTTTTCTTTCAACATAGTTTGACATATTGGAAAGAATCATTATTACACATTCATGAACATATGGATATTGACAAAGTAAGTTAAGGCTGATGCTAGTCCATGGTGTGCCCCCTTCAACTACTCCCTGTTCCCATGTCTATGCTTAAATATCTTAACAAATCATTTGAAAACAAAATCCAGTAAAATATAAAAAGAATATCATCTTATATTATAAATGGGTTTCATTCTAGGAATAGAAACTTGGTTTAACATGTAAAAATTAAATGATATATTTCACTTTACTGATATAATGAAAAAGAAAACTCGCTTAATAGATACTGAAGAAGTAAATGACAAAATTCACAATTATGAACAGCAAAGTAATCATAAACGAATCTTCCTTAAGATGATAAAAATGCAGCTACCAAAAACTTTTGTCTATTTATTAGTTAATAACAAAATTCTTTACACATGAGTTCAATTATGTTACTAGGGTTTATGTTTTCACCACTTTCATTAGCCTTCGGACTAGAATCTTTATGACTGTAATAATGCCAGAAAATAATCTAAAAGTCACATAAATCAGAAGGTAAGAGGTTAGACGATCTTTACTCATAGGTGACATGGTAGTGTACATGGTAAATCAATGTTTTTCTGAAACTTTCAGAGGAACAAAGTAAGGAATGAGTTTGAGTCATGGACCTAGATTCATTTTCAGCCATTCAAGACCTAGCAGTGACATTACGGCAACTCTTTTGATGTTTTGAGTGTAGGTGGTAATCCATAGCCCATGTGGAATTTCTGGTTGAAGTAATTACTGGTTCCTGGAATTTTATAAACTAACATGTAGCATAATTCTTTGGGATTGAAATTTTGAATTGGGACTTCTCAGGGATTGAGTATTCTTTCCATATATGGTTTCATTGCACCTGGAGTATACCCAACAGCATTCAACAGGTATTAATTCAATAAACATTTAGAAACCATTCATAGAAAAATGGGTTTGATTGAAATATATACATATATAGTATGTACACAAATACATGTAGGAGACAAGAATAAATAATACCTTTCATTATATTATTAATGTGGCATATGTGGATAAAAATCCAATGCTTTGTTTCCATATTTTATATTAATTAGTTTCATTGACATTAATCATGTTTTCCCAAACGTAACTGTTAATATTTTTGATGCATCACATAAATCCTTTTTATGAGCTTGTGAACAATACTTGACTTGTTTTTAAAACATTAACTTCGAAATTTCAAGTGTTTTCCATCTGCTGCAGAGTTATACATAAAAGATGGAACCACAGGAGACAGACAACTATCTTTTATCTCAGCCTTTTCTCTTTCATCTAGCATGATCTTAAATCCTAGGTAAAATTCCCTCCTGAATGTGATAATCATTTTTGTGTTCACTTATTAAAAATAGGACTTAGAAGCAACTCTATTTAACACCAATAGTGATAGCAACAACATAATATCTTTTATTAATGTGCTAGGTAATATTTCATGCACTTGACATATGATTCATTTTAATATCCACATCAATTTTATGAAATAATCATGATTTTCATTTATAATTAAGGAAGTCCGGCAAATAGAGCCATAATACATGAAGCAACCAACTTTTGACCCAGGCAATTTGAATCTAGAAATCACAGTCTATGATTGCACCCGGAGGAAATCATATTATCATGTAAGATTTAACAGGTCACAAACACATTGAAGACATTAAACTATAGAATGTTGTCCGCATAGGTGATGAGGACAAAGTGGCAGTAAAGAAATAATAAGGATGATGGAGAAGGTCAGGTGCTTGTGTTAGGCTGAAACCTATGCCAACAGAGATGGGTCCCAGTCCCTAGGATCTGTGAATGTTCCATCACGTAATAAAAGACACTTGTGGATAGGATTAAGTTATGGGTCTTGAGATGAAGAGATTATTCTAAATTATCCAAGTGGGCCCTGCATGTCATTGTTAGTGTCTTTTTAAAAATGGGAAACAGAGGGCTGGAGTGGTAGCTCAGCAGGCCCAGAGTGCACAAGTTTACGAGTTCAAACTCCAGCACCCACGTACACAACTAAGTGTCACAGCAACAAAAGCCATGTGAAAAACTCAATAAAAATTCCCTCTCTATCTCTCTCTCTCTGTCCTTCTCTCTTAAAAAAAAAAAAGTCTCCAAGAGCTCATTTAAAAAAAAAAAAGGAGGCAGAGGAAGGGATTGATTTCATATACGACATGAAGGCAGCCACTGCAGTGACAGCCCGAAGACAAGACAGCTGCCAGAAGCTGCAAGAGGTGAGCAATGTAGTCTCTCCAGGAGCTTGTTTGTTACCATTCCTGAATTCATTCTTTATAGTGTTATTTGTTGTTTTGTTTTAAGCTGTATGTCTTAAAATTGTTATCTTCTTCCTCTTTATTTGAAAAAATTATTATTTGTAAGATTATGTGTTCAAAATATCAAGACTAATGAACAACTACTTACAAATAATTATAAAAATAAAACAAATTCTTATGTTCCTTTCCCCAAGGCAGTGCTCCTCACTCAGTAGGATCATACTCCCTGGAAGCAACGACCATCAGCATTTACTTTCATAATTAACATGTGCTTCTTTCACTTTTGTACATATGCATATATATACATATAGATAACGAAAACTATTGTATATTTTAACACTTTAAATACATAACACTGCACATATTTTTATAACTTTTATTTTCTCTCAATATACTGCCCTTCAGTCTTATGATTTTTGAAACATGTTGGTTTACTTCATTCTCTTCAGTTTCTGTGTAGTATGAATGTACAAAAATGGTTGATTTCTGTTATCTTATTATGCAAATGTAGTTGTTTCAGATTGTTTGACCCTTGCTGTCAATGCTACAAAGCATATTATTAAACATGTTTTTAGGAACCCACACAAGGAATTCTCTCTAGGGTATAAAATGTGTCCTGAAGGTTACATTCAACTTTACTAGCTAATATTAAATTACTTTCCAAAATGATTGTGTGAATTTACAAGCCCACTACAATCTGGAGGAATTTTCATTGTTCTATTACTGCATTTACAATACCACTGTGAGACTTAAAATTTTGCTACTGCAATGGGTATTAAACTGTATCTCCTATAGTTTCCATTTGCATTTTTCTCATTACTAGAGAAATTGAGAAGCTTTTCATGTTTATTTGTCTTTGTTTCTTCTCCTGTGAATTTTTATTGTTTATAATATAAACAGAGTGTTAGGGATTTGTTAAATATTTCATCTGCCAATACTTTATAATAAACCATTTTCAAATATCTATTTGTCTTTGATACACAGATGTTTTAAATTTTAAGGTAGTAAATTTTATCAGTTCCCTTTATTTGTGCATTTTAGCCTTGTTTCAGAAATGCATTTGTGATCTTAGTTTTTAAAGTTAGAGCTTATTAAAAATCATGAATGAAATGATTAAAATTCTGCTTTTTATTCTTAGTTCTTTCATCTATCTAGAGTTGTATTTTGTGAGCAGTATGAGATAGATTCTGTTTCATTTACTCTATGTGGATCTATCTTTGCAGTGCCAATCCTATAAGCTAATGACATATTTAGTCTATATTGATATCTCAATGATAGATAAAACCCAACAAATCTCAACCCAAATTTTTTGCATGTTCATTTTTCATGTTGGGACTTATCCCAAATATTTTTCATTAGGAAATGTTAAATGTTTTTCCAGGTTTGGTGTTAGGGATTGCCTCTTCACCTATAGTCCCTAGTTTCTGTTGCCAACATCTTCATTGGATAATACTTACTAACTCTTTGTTTTTTGGTGTTCTATATTCAATACCTGAGTTCATTGGTGAAACTGTGTCTTTGACTTCCTGTCCTTTTGGTGCTTATAGGTGATGAGGGTGACAAAAAGGGATGCTTCTGTTTGAACATCCACTGTTTTGCCAGTTACTTCTAAGCCCTTTATACATTTAAGTTTATTTAATTATACAGCTCCATGAAGTGTGGCTTCTTACTCTATCTTTACATGCAACAAAACAGAAAATCCCAAAGTTTGTGTATTTTGCCACATATTTTAAGACCAGTTCATAATGGAGCCAGGGATTGTGACAAAGTTTGGCAGATTTCAAAGGGAAGACTTTTTCCTGGGTAAATAAGTTAATGTTATAACTTGTCGGAGGCCTACTTTTTCTCTTAGTATTGGGGATTGAACCCAGGGACAATTAACCACTAAGATACATTACTGTTCAATCCTTTTTATTATTATTATTTTTTTTATATTTTGAAACACGGTCTTGCTAAGTTGCTGAGGCTGGTCTTGAACTTGTGGTCCTCCTGCCTCAGCTTCCTGAGTTGCTGGGATTACAAGTATGCGCCACTGTGCCTGTTAGGGCTAATTTTGTAGGTATCATTGTCCTTAGTTAATAATTTACTTTTGATAATGAATCATGCAATGGTAGCAACAAGGCAGATTCAATGTACTTGTTTGTATGCCTCATTTGTGACAGTTGTTCTCTCTCTGTGAATGATAATGGCTGAGTTGTTAAAATAATACAGATTTTCTTAACTTCATACAAGTGTCCACCAAGTTGAGGAACAACTTTCTCCTTCCTTACTAACAGAAACTTAGAGTTCATGAATACATATTATTTCATGGAATCAGTGTTCCAAGAGGACAAATATGACAAGATTCAACTGTTTTATTTCCATATATATGTACCATAGTAGCAATTTTGGCCAAATTAAAATATGGAGAAAGTTATCTCCATTTCTTTTCTGTTAGTTGGATGAAGTCCTTTACTTCTGTTCCTTTTTAAAAATGCAGTAAACTCTCTCCCTGCATAATAATCAAATCAAAATGGTTCTAAGATCTGGATATTAAACCAGTAACTTTACAATTGCTTGAAGAAAAAGTAGAATCAACACTTCATGACATTGGGGTTGGCTCCACCTTCCTTAACAAGACACCCATGCAGCAAGCACTAAAGTCAAGAATAAATGAATGGGATGTGATCAAACTAAAAAGCTCTTGCAAAGCTAAGGATTTAGTCAAGAGTGCCAAGAAAGAGCCTACAGAATGGGAGAAAATCAGCCTGCTACATCTCGGACAGAGGGCTAATATCCAGAATATACAAAGAACTCAAAAAATTAAACACCAAAACCGGAAATAATCCAATCAATAAATGGGCTATGGAAATAAATAGAAACTTCTCAGTGGAGAAAGGCCAAAAAGCTCTTAAATATATGAGAAAATGCTCTATATCACTAGCAATCAGAGAAATGCAAATGAAAACTTCACTGAGATTACACCTCACTCTGGTCAGAAATGCAAATGAAAACTTCACTGAGATTACACCTCACTCTGGTCAGAGTGGCAAAAATGAAGAATACAAATGACAGATGCTGGAGGAGCTGTGGGAAAAGAGGAACAATTGTCACATTGCTGGTGGGACTGCAAACTGGTACAGCCACTCTGGAAAGCAGTGTGGAGACCCCTCAAAAAATTGGGGCTGGAACTGCCTTATGAACCGCTATCCCACTCCTGGATATTTTCCCAAAAGAGCTAGAATCAGCATGTTATAGCAGAGATTTTTTTTTCTTTTTTTTGCAAGTGCTGGGGCTTGAACTGGGAGCCTCAAGCATGCTAGGCAAGCATGCTGTCACTGAGCTAATCTCCAGCCCCCCTAGAAGCAGCATATCATAGAAATAGAGCTTCATCAATGTTCTTACCAGCTCAATTTACTATAGCTAAACTATGGAACCAACCCAGATGCCCCTCACTTGAGGAGTGGATTAAAAAACTGTGGTACATATATACAATGGAATACTATTAGGCTATTAGAATGATATTATGGCATTTGCAGTAATTCAATTGAGATGGAAAAAATTATTGCTAAGTGAAATATTCCAAACTCATAGACTCAAGGACCAAATGTTTTCTCTCGTATGTGGAAGCTAGAATACAATTGGAAACAGACTGAAAGTTGGCTAAGCTAGTAATAACCTCAACATGGGTGAATTTTTACATGAGCAGGAGGAACCTTGCCTATGATGCTGGGGGATGAAGGCAGGGAGGCAGGAAGGTGGGAGGGAATAGTAGGGATATCAAGGCAGCTGGAGGGAGGGAGTATGGGGCTATCAACCCAGTGGGGAACATTCCACTTCCATGAGAAGTCCAATTAACATGGAGGTTAAATAGGGGGAAATGTGGAATCATTGGGAACCCAAGGAGGGTAACCATGGAATGGTATCAGCCTTGGCTTGGCCTGTCATTATACATTTGTTCTTGATTGTATGACAATGACTCCCTTCTAAATGTAAGTCTATTTTTTTAACTAATAAAATATGAAGGAAAAAAAGCCAGAAAAAAATTTAAAAAAGTAAATGATAAAGTAGTAAAGGTTTGTCAGAGTAATTTGCAAATGTTCTGTGGATGACTTTGCAGCCTTACATATAAACATACTTATTTAATTTGGATATATTATTTCATTCTTTTATAAAAATAGCTATTTTATTCAATATATCTTTAGACTATGTCATAGAATGTTCAAATTCACAATGTTATTTATGAGAAAATTATTCAATTGAATTTATTAGCAATTTATAACAAGTCATTAAGTAATTCTATAAATATGCATCAGTCTCAGAACAAAATACTGAGTAGAAAAGTGATACTAAACTAATCTGAAAGGTTACTTAATAATCTGAAATATAATTAAAATAATCCATTGTAAGTATAGAAATTTGGGGGGAAATTAATTTGGTATTTAAATATTTTTTACTCTTTATTTATTTATTTTGAACAAATCAATTTTATTTAGTTTTTCATGTGGTTTTCATTGCTCTTACACTTAGTTGTGTATGTGGTTCAGGGGTTTCAACTCAAACATTTTTTATTAATTTCATGTCTATATCCACATTTTATTTTGATTTGGATAGACATTAAGAGATTTAGGCACTTAAAAATATAAATACTTGTTAAACCTACCACAAATAGATTTCTTTAAAAAAATTATATAAAGTTAAGGTGACATAAATTAGTGTAGTTCTCCCCAAAATATAAATGTCATAATTGAAGATTATATTTTGTCAAAGAATACTTGTGCAAAACTCTTAAAGATAAGAAATATCATATTTAATCCAATCTGAACAAATACCACCCTCTATTATATCTTCAAATATATATATATAAATCATGACATCCATTTTATGAAGCATTATGAATCCTGAAAATAACATTTTGCAAGAATATTAAGAAAGAGCAAATCCAGGATACGAAATCAACATAAAAAAATCAGAATAGAGGTACTAATTTGCAGTCTTACCAACAATATGAGTGTAACTTTTCTCCCACATTCTTGCCAACACTTATTATTATTTGCATTCTTGACAATTGTCAGTCACACTAGAGTGCATTTCCTTGATGGCAAGACACGTTGAACAGTTTTTCATATATTTGTAGGCCAATTGTATTTCTTTTTTGAAAAGAGACTGTTTAGTTCTTTTGTTCATTTACTAATTGGGTTAATTGTTTCCTTGGTGTTAAGTATTTTGAGTATTGCTTTTTATTTGATCAACATAGTCTTACATATTGGAGAGAACTGTTGTTACAAAATCATGCATACATGGATATTGACAAAGTAATATAAGGCCAATCTTAGTTCAGTTTTTCCCTCCTTTTTCCACTCTCCACTCATGCATTACCTCCATGTTATAGATAGAAATATGTATATACATGTGTATTAATTTTGAAATTTCTGAGTTTCTCTGTCTGCCTCTGTATATTTGAACTTCCCATGGGAGTCCAGAGTTCCCAGTTGCATTGATAATGCCTCTAATTCCTCCCTTCCCTCCCTGTTTCCCTCCCTTCTCTCCATGCCTTCATAGTTATGGTTCCCCCTGATGCTGGAGGGGTTGTGGGAAAAAAGGAACACTATCATACTGTTTGTAGGACTGCAAGCTTATACAGCCACTCTGGAAAGCAGTGTGGAGACTCCTCAAAAAACTAGGGTTGGAACCACTGTATGACCCAGTTATCCCTCTCTTGGATATTTTCCCAAAAGAGCTAGAATTGGCATACCACAGAGACACAGCTACGTTAGTGTTTATAGCAATTCAATTTACAATAGGTAAACTATAGAACCAAACCAGATGCCCCTCTTTGGATGAGTGAATATCAAAAACTGTGATATGTATATGTATGTTGTATGTGTGTGTATATATATACACACATACATACATATCATGAGATGTATATGTATGTGTGTGTATGTATGTGTGTGTATATATCTATTTATCTATATATATATATACATATCTATCTATCTATCTATATATATATATACACACATATATATATATTTCTACTCTGCTATTACAGAGAATAATATCATGGGATTTGAAGCCAAATGAATGGAGATGGGAAATATCCCAAATTCAGAGACTTAGGGGTCAAATGTTTCTTTCCTATGTGGAAGCTAGAGTAAAATCTAAGATGGGATGAACATTAGTTTGCTTAAATAATAATATCAACATAGATAAAATTTCACATAAGCAAGGGGAATCATAACTTTGAGTTCTTTATCTATTCTGGATGTTAATATCATATCTGCGCAGTAGGTGTCAAGATCTTCTCCCACTCTGCCTTCACATTCTTAATCGTTTCCTTTACCATGTAGAAGCTTTTTAATTTGATTACATCTCATTCATTGAGTTTTTGTTTTATTTCTTATTATTTCTTGTGCATTAGAAGTCTTATTAAGGAAGTTGGCTGATAAATGGATGGAACTTGAGACTATCAGGCTAAGTGAAATAAGCCAGACCCAGAAAGCCAAAGGTCAAATGTTTCTCTGATTTGTGGAAGCTAGTCAAAAATAAAGGGAAAAAAGAGAAAGAAAGAGAGAAAGGGAAAAGGAGGGGATTCCATTAAAATTGAAGAAAGATCATTGGACTAGAAGAAGGGGACTGAAGGAGAGGAAGAACGGACAAGAATAAAGAATCTGAACTAACTTTCCTATGTATGTGTGAGAATATACCAAAGCAAATCTGATCATGTATATCCACAAATCACTAATTGTAAAAAAGAAACCTAAAAGTAGATAACAGATCAGTAGGAGCAGAGGGAAGAGGGAAAGAGAGGAGGAGAAATAAAATGGAAATGCTAGGGTCTGAAATATAGGAAATTATATTCCATGTTTTTATAATTGTCAAAATGAATCCTAATGTTATATATAACTAAAAAGAATTAAGTAAAAAGAATGTGAAGAGAAAACCTACAGAATTGGATAAAATTTTTGCTAGCACTCTTCTGGCAAAAGATTAATATCCAGAATATAAGAAAAATAAAAAAATTAATATCAATAAAACAAATGATCCTATCAATAATGGCCAAGTGAACTCAACAGATATTTCTAAAAAGAAGAAATACAAATTGCCAACAAGTATATGAATAAATGTTGAACATCTTTAGCAATTAGGGAAATGTAAATCAAAATTACACTGAGATTTCATTGCACTCCAGTTTAAATGACAATCATAACAATACCAATAATAATAAATGTTGGAGAGGATGTAGAGGAAAAGGAACACTTTTACACTTCTGGTAGGATTTTAAATTAGTGCAACCACTATGGAAGTCAGTATGGAAGTCTCTCAAAAGAGTAGGAATGGAACCACCATATGACCCTGATAAATTACTCCTTGATATTTATTCTAAAGAATTACAGTCATTATAGTGATATGTGCATTCCTGTGTTTACAGCAGTATCCAAATTATGGAACCAACTTATGTATGTCAGTGAATGAATGGAAAAGGAAATGTAGCATATACCCACAAAGAAGTTTTATTCAATATTAAAGAAGAATGAAATTATGCCTTTTGTAGGAAAATGGATAGAACATGAGAGCATTATGTTAAACAAAATAAGGACAACTCCAAAAGTCAAAGGTCATATGTTTTCTCTCACATATGGAAGCTAGCAGTACAATATGAAAAAAACAGGTGAGGGCAGAATCTCATGAAAAATGAAGGAAAACCATTAGAGCAGAGAAAAGAGACAAGTGGAGGGGAAAGAAATAGGGGAAATACTTAGGAATGACATTGGACAAATTGTATTGTTGTATCACACATATTTATGAATTTGTAACAACAAATCCCACTATTATGTATTACTATTGTGAACCAATAAAATATGGGAAAATAAATAAAAGATACGCAGAACAAAGATTTTAAAAAGTCCAAAATCTTTTTAATTAAACAGAACAGGCAAAAAATAAGAAATGAGGCTCTAAAATCAGATTGCATGGGTTTAAAATTCAGCTCTAAGCACTAAATAGCTTGATAATATTGGAGAAATTGCTTAATCTCTTTGTACTTCATCCACATTAATTTAAATGAAAAAAGAATATATGTCATAAAACTGCTGTTATATTCACTGTGGCACTGTGTGGAAAACAAGTACTAAAACTTCTGCAAATCACCGATATACAATTTTGACAATCATGATAATATCACTTTTAAAAATGTGT
Organism: Aplodontia rufa; assembly: GCA_004027875.1. Classification (NCBI taxonomy): domain Eukaryota; kingdom Metazoa; phylum Chordata; class Mammalia; order Rodentia; family Aplodontiidae; genus Aplodontia; species Aplodontia rufa. Next base: position 23,738 of record PVKS010020696.1, read on the forward strand.
ATTTTAAATAATCTCAAAAGATAAGTAAAGGTCTAGAGTGTGGCTCAGTGTTCACAGCACTTTCCTGGCATGTGCAAGGTCCTGGATTTTCAAACTCAGCAGCACATACACAATCGAGTGTTGGAGAAATAAAGGCCAGATGAGAAAATAAATAAAATGATTCTCTCATTCTTCCTCTCACTCTCTTTCTCTCTGAAAAAAAAGTTAAGTAAAAATAATAAATTTAAAAAATTATTCTCTTTAGGAAACGGAATAGTAGGCACTTTTAATCTGCTTCTGCAGTTTATTTTATTAGTAACTTTTTCTGAAATAAGCAGATATTTTTATTTTGTTCTAGCAAATATAAACACATTATTTGTTAATCAGTTAATTCACTGGTAAATAGGCATTAACCAGTTTGTACAATGTATGTATTAAGCTCAGTGAATTCAAACTCTGTCTTTTTAGGTGTTCCAAAGTAGGGGTTCTACTCATGGGAAACCAGTGGCCAGGCAGGGGGTGCTTAAGGGATTAGGTAATGTGCGTAATCCTCAGGTCTCACCAAATCCATGTACCATTGTGATCAAGCGTGGACAGTGTCACCCACTGCTTTACTGGTGTTAACAAACAGCTTTCCAGAAATAAAATGTTCTGATTTTAGTATTAGCCTATTTCTGTGGGATAAATACATGCAGCAAGGCTGATATCAGACTATCAATGTATCATCATTGAACACAGTTGGGTAAATATGTGAAGTAGCACACATGGCAGAGGATCTCCACCGTGTAGCTACCATATTCATAAATAGTGCATGTTATTCATTCAAAAAGTTTGGATAACAATAAAGGGCCATAAAATAATTAAGTAGTGATGAGGCTTGAGTGTTTACTACTTTTGTCTAAATCAAAAATATTTGATTATAAGTTTATATAATTTAATTTTAATTGTGTCTGTATTTAACAATCAACAGAAAAAAATTCCTGAAAATCTCAGTCTGTTCTTGGACACAGGCATAAATGAGCTCTAGTGTATTGCTGAGAGTATTTTTGAAAGTTGTCAGCCCATCCATTTACTTTGGATATATTTAGCTTTAACAATGAAAACTTATTTCTAAATATTCATTATATTGGTTTAGAGAGAACTATATTTTCTGGTTTATATAAGTTTTTTATTCCATAACAATGTTTATTTGACTTACACAGAAATTAAAGGCAAAAGAAGCAAACCTTAGAAACCTATCTCTCTCATTGTGATATTGTTGACAGATTTTTGTTTCCTTTTTTATGTTTCGATTTAACATATTCTTATATATTGGAGGAAATTGTTTTCACATATTCATGCAAATATAAGTTTTGGCAAAACAAGTTAAGCCAGATCCTATTACAGAATCTCCCCCTCTTTGCCCATTCCCCAATCTCATGTCATATCTGTAATACCCCCACGTTTATAGCAGCTCAACCTACAGTAGCTAAATTATGGATTCAAACCAGATGCCCCTCACTGGATGAATGCATCCAAAGATTGTGGTATATATATCAAAGGAGTTCTACTCTCTCTGTTATCATAAAGAATGATATCATAGCTTCTGTAGCTAAATGAATGGAAATAGAAAAAAATCATGCTGGGTGAAATATCTCAAATACAGAGACTTAAGGGCTCAATGTTTTCTGTCTTATGTGGAAACTACAGTAAAACCTAAGGATGGAAGTTAATTAAGTTTAATTAATAAACTCATCACAGTTGAAGTATCACATAAGCTGGGGTAACCATAACTATGAAGATGGGGGAGAAGGGAGGGTGGGAGTAAAGGGAGGGAGAGAAAAGGCGTGATTATCAATACGACAGGATATGCTGGACTCCCAAGAGAAGCTAAACTGTACTCAGGCAGGCGTATAAACTTTTAAAATATCAAAAAACATACTCACGATCCTATTTAACAAAATTAGGATTGCTCCTTGATATAGTAATTTGAGAAACACTTGTCATTTACTCTGAATTAGAGTACTTTTGCATAAAATGCTAACTGATCATTCAGAACCATAAATTTTTTAAAATTTAACTAAAAATTCAGTGTTATTCATGTCAGAAAAATAATGGCTCTTGGTACTTAAACTGAATTATATTTTTCAGTCATTATAAATTCATATGCATTTATAAAAAAATAATAATACAGGGAAATTCCATGTAGTATTCACCCACTTTTTCCCAGTTGCAATATCTACCAATAGCACAGAACAATATGACCACTAGAATTTTAACATTAATACAGTCAAGGGACAACATTTCTATCACCACAAAAATTCCTCTTGTCATCCTTTTACAACCATAACACTTCTATTTCTTCTATAAGTTCTAATATTTCCTCCAACACTGTAATTTGGTGATTTCTATAATGTAATTTTAATAGAGTAATATAATGTATAATCTTTTATATTGCTTTATGTCTTGTCCAACATAATACTTTGGAGTTCTATTTGATTTCTGTGTGTATTAGCTGTTTATTGTTTTTCATTGCTGAGTAGTATCATATTGTGCAGATGTATCCCAGTTCATTTAAGCTTTCAAATTATTGAAGAACATCCGGGTTGTTACCAGTTTGGGGCTATTATAAAAAATGGCTATGAACATTCATGTGCCTTTTATTTTGTGAACATATTTTTATTCTTCTATGATGAAATATCAGGAGTGTATTTGTTGGGTTATATGGCTGTCTCATGCTTAGTTTAAAAAGAAATAGTCAATACTTCCAGAAAGACTGTACCATTATCACCAACAATTATGAGTGATCCAATTTCTCCAAGTCATTGCCAGAATTTGATGTTGCCACTACATTTTATTTTATTTTAGAAATTATGATTTTAGCTTGTACTTCCCTATTGGGCAATGCTGTTGAAATCCTTTTCATAATTGAATTTTCTCTCTATGTATTTTCTTTGGTGAAATGTCTCTCTTTCTTTTGTCTTAATTTTTAATTGAGCTTCTTCCTTTTTATTCTCAACAATTGTGGTTTGACTCTTATATAAAGGAATATAATGTATATATGTTTTGTAAATATTTCATCAATCTGTAGCATTTTTCATCTTCTTAACCTGATATCACAGAGCATTTTTTTCTTTCTCTCTTCCCCTTCCTTCCTTTCTTTCCTTCCTTTTTTCTTTTTTTTCTTTCTTTCCCTCCCTCCCTCTCTTTCTTTCTTCTTTCTTTCTTTCTTTCTTTCTTTCTTTCTTTCTTTCTTTCTTTCTTTCTTTCTTTCTTTCTTTCGTTTCCTGTTTGTACTGGGGATCAAAACCAAAAGCAGTTTACCACTGAGATATATTCCCAGCCCATTTTTTTTTTGTTTATTTATTTAGGTATTTATTTATTTTTATTTTGAGACAGGGTCTTGCTAAGTTACTGAGACTAGACTCCAAATTGCTATCCTCCTGCCTCAGACTTTGGAGTTGCTGTGATTACAGGTATGTGACACCGTAACTTCCTACGTTTTAATTTTGATGAAGTCCAATTTCTCAAAATTTCCTTTTTGAATCATGTTGTTGGTGTCAAATTAGAGAACTGTATTAAATCACAGAATTTACTACATGTTCTTTTTCTGAAAGTTTTATAATTTTAAGTTTTAGTCTTAATTCCAAGATAAATTTTCAGTTAAATTTTATAAGGTCTAAAGCTTAGGTCAACATATTTTTTGAATATTTAAATTTATTTATGCACCAGTTTTTGAAAAGGCCATATTCTTATACTTGTGTCAAAAATCAAATGACCATATTTGTGTGCTTCTTTTTCTAATTTTATGTTGTATTCCATTGATCTGTATTTATATCCTTCTATTGATACCACAAGCTTGAATACTGTAGGTGTACAATGGCTTCTCTTTCAAAATTATTTTAACTTTTTATCCACATATAAATTTGAGTAGTCTTGTTTATACCTACAAAACAATCTTCCTTGGATTTTGATATAAATTGCATTAATTCTATATATTATTTTGGAGATAATTAAGATCTTTAATGTATCAATTCATGAACAGATATCTCTGTACTCATTTAGATCATCACTGATTTTATTTAATTTCTTTGGTAGCCTTCAGATGGATAGGAGTGAGAAGTTTGGTGTATGTTTGCATAGTAGGGTGACTAGATAATGATGTTCTATATTTTTAAATTTTATTGGTACATTATGTTTATATATAATAGTGGGATTTATTATACTGGCATATTTGAACATGCACATAACATAATTTGATAATTTCATTCCCTAGTAGCTTCTCTTTCTTCCTCCTTCTCCCTCCCCTGATGCACATCAACTCCACTTGTCTTGTTTATATTTTGGCAGGTCCCATTTTACATTTGTGCTGTAGCTTTTATATATGAGAAAAAACACATGATCCTTGACTTTCTGAGGATGGCTCATTTTGCTCAACCTGATGGTCTCCAGTTCAGCATATTTTCCTGCAAATGACATAATTTTTTCTTTATTACTGAATAAGTTTCATACCTACACATACAACTTTATCCATTCATCTATATTAATGGACATGTAGGCTGGCTGTGGTATTCTGAATTGCACAGCTATAAACATGATTATATATCAATTGCTACACTAATCTGACTTTAATTCCTTTGAAAATGTATTATGTGCTTTTTAAAAATCCAGAAAAATGTATTTTCAATGTTTTCACCATAAAGAAAGCACACATGTTTGAGGAAATAGATATATTCAACATGCATCATAAATACTATAAATTTTATGTGGAGAATGCTTGTTCCCAGCTGGTGGCACTACTGGAAAGTGGTTAAATTGAAGCGCAGCCTCATTGGAAGAAGTAGATCACTGGAGAGTTGTCCTTGAACAGAATATTGGCACCCTGTCACTTTTCTCTTTATCTCTCTGCTTCCTATCCATTATAAAGTGTGCAGCACTGGGCCACCACCTGCTCTCTGCTATGATGTTCTGTTGCACTGGAGACTCACATCTTTGGGGACAAGTAATCATGGTCTGAAACCTACAAACCATAGTAGTTCTCCTCAGGTATAGTATTATATAGATAACAATGCTAACTTAAAAAACCTGATTTAAACGTTGCATAATATCTACACGTATTAAAACATCATATAAGCACCACATAAATGTGTAATAATTTTATCTTTTTATACGTCAGTTAAAATACACTTAAGAAATTGAAAACATTAAAGACTCTATACATAATTTATTAGATATATACCCAAATATTTTCTGAGCAATTATAAATGGCATTGTATTTTCAATTCTGGTGTCTGTATAGTCACTTATTGCTAATATACAAAAACACATTTGATTTTTGTTTCCCTATCTTGTGACCTGTGATCTTCCTGAACATCTTTTTTTAAAAACATTTTTAAATTTCTTAGAATTTTTATGTAGCTAATTGTATCGTCTGCAAATAAAGATAATTTTATTTATTCCTTCTTTAGTAGATATCTTATTTGCTTTTCTGACCTTATTGCACTTGCTAAAGTTTACAGGGTTACAGTGAATAAGAGTATCAAAAAGATAGCTTTATTTTTATTCTCATATCTCAGAGACAAATCCAGTCTCTTACTATTACCAACTCTAGATATTTGCTGATGCTTTTTATCAATTAAGAAGTTTCCCCTCTGTGACATGATAAAAGTGTGTATTTACTGTTTTACTCTTGTTCTTGACATAACACTCCTAAAGACCTTGCAATTTCCTGAGTGATAGGAACATCTTTTGTTATAACATTTAGTCTTCTTCCCCGGGTTACTGACATATGAACTGGAATCTCCAGAGTGGTAAAAGTACCTTTCTGGGGGCTGGAGCGGTGGCTTGGTGGCTACGGCGCTTACCTGGCATGCGCAAGTACACAGGTTCAAACCCCAGCAACCCACGTACACAACTAAGTGTCAGAGCAATGAAAGCCATGTTAAAAAAAAAACAAAACTCAATAAAAAATTGATTCTCTCTGTCTCTCTCTCTCTCTTCACACTGTCCTTCTGTCTTAAAAAAAAATCTTTCTGTATGCTAATGGGACCCTCTTTATTATTGTTTTTCTGAAAGTCTTATCATGAATGTCAGATGACTTTTCTGTATCATTGATATTATCGTGTGATTTTTCTTTTTTATCATTTATCTGATAAAATATGGTCATTATTTTTATAATATTAATGTTTGTATGGTACAATTGTTTTATTCTTAACCCACTGATATATTTGAAGCATGTTTCTCATAAATATCACATAATTGTATCATATTTTTAAAATCCACTTAACCATTGTGTCTTTTGATTGGAGTCCATATACCATTTACATTTATTGTAATTATTAATATGTTAGAGCAGAAGCTTGCCATTGTATTTTTATATTGTTTGTTCTTCTTTTTTTTTTGCTTTTGCTTTTCTGCCTTCCAACGGTTCCATATTTTTATGAATTTTTTTTTGGTTGACCCACAGTTTTTACATGTATTCTTTTGTATGGTTTTGTTTTCCTCTTGTTCTTGACATAGCACTCCTAAAAATCTTGTATGATGGTGTATGTATGAATCTTATAATATTATTCTGACATTATTATTTTATTAGTTCAAGTGACGTGGAGTAACCTTAGCTCTCTTTGAGTCCCTTTACTCTCCCATGTTTATACTTTTTTAAAAATTTTCTTCTACATATTCTTAGAGAGAAAAACATAGATATTGTTATATTTTTTGCTGAAACCATCAATTGCAATTTCACAAGTTCAAGGGAAAAAGAAAAAAGTATTTTACCTGCCTATATTTTTGTTTACTCTATTCTTTCTTCTTTCATGATGTTCTAGGGTTCCTTCTTTTTTCATTTCTTTATGTTTAAACTATATTTTAAACATTATTTTAGAATAGGCTCACTCAACAAATTCTATTTGTTCTTCATCTAAGAATGTCTTGCTTTCCCTTTCAAATCTTAAAATATTTTATAATACTTGATATTGAGTTTGAGTTTTATTATAATGCTCTTCTTTTTATATGGTTTTACTATTACATAATTATACATAATATTAGGGTTCATTATGACATAATCATATATGCACATAACATAATTTGCCAAATTTCACTCCCTTGTACTTCCCCTTGCCTCCCCTCTTCCCTCTGTCTGATCCTTTCTCTCTACTCTACTGGTTTTCCTTTTATTTATTTATTTTTAATTGAAATATTATAATTGTACATACAATGAGATTCATTGTCATATCTTTGTATATGCACATAGTGTAATGTGCCTAATTTTATTTCCCAGTTTCTCTTATTTCCCTTCTATGTTTTCTTCCTCCTCAATCTCCTACAATCACAAATTTTCATGTTAGCTCCCCTTTTATAATTCCTTTTTATCTCTAGCTTCAGAATATGAGCAAAAATATTAGATCCTTGATCTTCTGAATCTGGTTTATTTAACACTGTTCTGTAGTTTCATCATTTATAAGCAAATTACATAATTTCATTCTTCTTTATGGTTGAGTAGAGCTTTATTGTGTATATCACATTTTCTTTATCCATTCGTCTGTTGAAGAACACTTAGGCTGGTTCCATAACCTCACTATTATGAATGATGCTATTATAAAAATTGAAATGCATGTATTGCTATAGTGTGCTAACTTGAATTTTTAAAATAAATACCAAGTACTAGAATAGCTAGTCATATGGTCATTCCATTTTTAGTCTTTTGGGGAATCTTATACTGATTTCCATAGTGGTTGCACTAATTTGTATCTCATTAATGATACATGTGTTATTTTCTTCCCTCATTCTTGTCATTATTTATTTTCTTGATTATTGCCATTGTATCTTGGGCAAGATGAAATCTCAATGTAGTTTTGATTTTCATTTCTCTGATTTCTAAAGATGCTGAACATTTAAAAAATATATTTGTTGATCTTTTTCATTTCTTCTTATAAGAAATGTCTGTGTAGTTCATTTGTCCATTTATCATTGGGTACATCTTCTATTTTTATGTTAAGGTTTTCTGAATTATTTATATTCTCTGAATATTAGTCTTATGTCAGAAGAGAAATGACAAAAATTTCTCCTTTTCTGTGGGCTCTTTCTTCATGCTTTTGTTTCCTTTGCGGAAGGAAGAAAAATTTTAATTTGATGCCATTCCACTTGTTGATTTTTGGTTTTACTTCTTGAAATTTAGGGCCCTTATTAAGAAAGTTGGTGCTGTGCCTATATGTTGGAGGATTAGCCCTGTGTTTTCTTCTGGCAGTTGCAGGGGTCTGGTGCAATTCCTAGGTCTTTGATTTGACTTTTGTGCAAGGTGATATGAATCTAGTTTCATACTTTTGCATATGGTTATATACTTTCCTCAGCTGTTTGATAAAAACACTTTTTTTCAAAATATATTTTTGAAATCTTTGTCAGGATCAGATGACTGTATTTGTATGGGTTTGTCTTTGTGTCTTTTATTCTATTACATTAATCTTCATATTGATTTTTATGCCTATACCAAACTGCTTTTGTTTTTATATGTCTGTAGGATAATTTGTAATGCCTCCACCCTTGTTCTCATTAATCAGAATTGCTTTGGCTAAATGGTCATATTTCCAAAAGTGACCTACAGATTCACTGGAATCCTCATTAAAATACCACTGACATTTTTCATGGAATTTAAAAAAAAGCAGTCTTAAAATCAGATGGAAGAATAAAAACCCCAGAATAGCCAAAGCAATTTTGTACAATTCTCCTCTGAGGGTTAATATGTACTACTTATATGAAGTAAGTTTCTTGTATTTTAGGTCACAGTTCTTGAGTATGTGATAAACAGTTTTTAAGAATGTAGCCCCGTTGATAAGCCAGACATGTTTGTATATGCGTGTAAATATGCAGACATTAGGAATTCAAGGGTTTCCTCTACCATTTTATAGTAAATATGAAAAATACCCCTCGAAAGTTATCTCCAAAAGTTCTAGAGTAAAATTTTTTTTCTGGACTCCTCTACCACTTGAAATTTCATAGTTCTTTGTTCCAGTGATATTGATCAAATAAATGTGAGTTCTATGCCAAGGGGCATTTCTTCACCACTCTCTTACATTAGAAAATATTTCAACTGTCCTACAGTTCCCTTTTCCCTCCTTAAGATGCCAACTGACTTTAATCTGGAGTAGAGAATATTCTTTGCAGAAAAAGGACTTATTAGGAAGTTGGTTTCTGGAAGATGGTAGGTCTATTAGAAGCCCCTTTTGTCTTCTTTTTTCTGGTTCCTTAAGCTTCTTTCCCATGAAGTTTTTCCTGCTATATTTGGGTTGACCTTGATGGTTCACACTTTGAGGCTCATGGAAGTAACTTGTCAACAACTTTTTACAGACATTGTAATATTTTCTATATTATTTCTACCTTTTTTAAAGAAAGGATCAGGAAGATTCAAGGACTGGGCTGCTGCTACACTCATTCCTACCTTCTATATATTACATTTGAAATATTAAACATTTAAATGTTACATAAAGCAATACAATTAAGTAATACAAAAGTATAATTTAATTTGTTTATAATGTCCTCTGAAAGTGAGCTTTACAGAACTGATTATAAGCTATGAAATTTTACATAATAAAGCAGAACAATGTCCTGATTTAGAGGATTGACAGTGTCAAAGGCTAGAAACTAATATTTCCAGAGGAAAAACTGGGAGATACTGCCCAATACTGAAGGTTTAGAATTGAATTATTTATCAAAACCAATAAAGTAATAATCTGATATGAGATTTAAGGATTGACCATAGTTCCAAATATGTGAACACAATAGAAAGAGTGCTATAATAGTGGATTGCTGGAAATCAGATTGCAGGATGCTGAAAATAGTCTACATACATCAAAACGAACTGCTGAAATGACCCTGTCTGAGCAAGTTGCTCATGTGCTAATTCTGTTTAGTTCTGAATTCTTGCCACAACATTCAGGTTAGTGGACAACTTCACTGGAGTGTTCATATCCACTGGCTGTTCCCCTTTTTCATCTCTTTTAAATCCAGTGTTATTACACTGAAATAGTTCAGACAGGGGCCAAAGAGTGCCTCAGTTCACAAGAGCATTAAAATAGGTGATAGAGAAATTATAGAATGTGTCAGCAAAAAAAAAAAAAATACATAACAGCAATTTGTGTAGTTACTTTGAGGACTTTAATTAAAATGCTTTACTACAAGATTTCAAATGATAACTACTATGTTTAATGTACTGGTTTTAGTGGCAAAAGAAATGGATAATTCATTATGAAACATTAAACAAAACTAAAATGTGAATTGTTTTAAAATCTCATCATTTAAAGTCACAAAGTTCAGAGTGATGCTGTCAGCTGTGGGCAAGATTGCAAAGGTAGATATTGAGAACAAACAGTATAAGATGATCCCATTAGGAAGACAATATTCCAATGACTAGGAGGAGTACACACAATACCCCTACATTTTTGTATTTCAAACTATCAGTGTCACCAGAAAGTTGTGACTGATTGTGATTTTGGAGCCTCATGCAGACAGATTTGGGCTTAGCTTTACTTAAGTTTGAAGAAGTGTTGTATAAATAATTTGCATTTATTTTATGTAGCAAGAATGCTAAGGATTGGAATGGTGGCTCAGCAGATACCACGTTTGCCAAGCATGGGTGCGGACATGGGTTCGAACCCAAGAACCACATACACAACAAAGTGTCAGAGCAATGAAAGCCACATGGAAAACTAAATAAAAGCGATTCTCTTTCTCTATCTCACTGTCACTGTCTCTTAAAAAAAATCATGCAATAAAATGTGTGCGTGAACATAAAATATAATATATAGAATAGTACATAACTGTATTAGTCAGCTTTTCCATTGCTGTGACTAAATGACCTGACAAGAACATTTTTAGGAGAAAGATTTTTTTTTTTAGGGGATCATGGTTTCACAGTCCTAGTCCATGCAAAGCCAGCTCCTTTCTTCAAAGCATGAGGTAAGCCTGAACAGCATGGCAGCAGGCATGGCTCCAAGAGACAAGAGCTCAAGGCATCATATGGGGAAGCAGAGCAGAGAGAGAAACTCCATGCCAGATACAGAATATATTTCCCATAGGCACACCCCCAATGACTCGCCTCCTCCAGCTGCACCCTACCAGCCTACAGTTGCCAGTTAATCCCCATTAGGGGATTATCTCTCTGGTTGGTTTAAGGCTTTTATAACCCAATCATTTCACCTCAGCCTTCCAAATCTGTCACATGTGAGCTTTTGGGGAACACCTCGCATTCAAACCATAACAACCAACAAGCCACTGACAAGGTCCAAAAATGTCAGATACAGAAGATATTTGCCAAAGAAAAGGCTGAAACCTTTGCTATGAAGGACAACATGAATATATAGTAATAAGTCTTCCTTGGTTTGAGGAAACATTTGACAGTGGCTAATTGTTCTTGCTGTCTCTGAAAACAAACTAGTCAATCTACTAAAGTTTCCATGATCTATATAATAGAAAATCCTCACAACTCTATATCAGGTAATCAAATCCTGAGTTCAGTCTCCATAACAGACAACAGCACCCACATGTGATTTCAAATCTAGAGACCCTGATTGAAGGTGATGGTGAGTCCCTTTAGAAAGGATGCAATTCCGTTGCTGCCATTATATATGCTAAACATTCCAAGCCTTCTTCAACAAGACCTGACGTTATATACTAGAGTGACTGTGTACTTATTTAATGAGGAAAAGGAAATAAGAAAATAGACATTTTTTTTCCTTTTACAGTACTTCAGATTGAACCCCAGGGGCACTTTTACCACTTAGCTGCATCCTTGTCCTTTTTTAGTTTTCATTTTGAGTTGGGGTCTTGCTAAGTTGTTGAGGCTGGCCTCAGACTTGCAATTTTCCTTTATCAGCCTCTGGAATCACTGGGATCATAAGCATGCACAATGGCACACAGCTATAGTCAGACATTTTAGATATTACTAATGGTTTTGAATTGATGGTAAACCTAAGGACCAAAAATATCATTGGGGCCACCAAAGGAAGGGCTTAGAGTGTTCAGGTAAAATAAGTCTTAGCTCAAGTCTGAATAACAAGATTCTGAAGTTTTTTCTGAATGTGTAACTTGAGTAGACAGAGGAAAATCAAATGAAAACCACAGGGAAAGTGAGGATGCTACATCACGTCTCTGTTGATTACCAAAGAACCACAGAGCAACTCTAGAATTCTGGAGCAAACTAATGCCCTTCCCTGAAGTTCAACAACCTTCTGGAAAACAGCTTCTGACTTGCAATTAAGCCTTGGTAAAGTCTCAGATGACCAAGGGATCAGAGATTACCACTACAAATTGAGTGCTTTCTGACCCACATAGACATATGTGGGGAGCTGGGTTGTCCCCCGGGAGCCAATCAGGAGGAGGGTGAGTGCCGACGGCTGGAACCCGGGTCCGCCCTCGTCCAGGGACCCCTTCCCTCCCAGCCGGGGAAACGAGGCAACCACACGCAGCTGATGGCAGCTCAGAATCTGTTTATTACTAAGGCACACGGGTTTTTATAGAGGAGGAGGGGAGACAGCCAAGGAATCAATAATCCTTCTAAGGGAGTTGCCAGATGTTATGTAGATTTCAGTACAGACAAAAAAACTAGGGTACAGACAAAAACTAGGCAGTAACCTGTCATTAAGACATTTTAACCCACCCTAATCTTTAACAAAGCACGACGTAGCA
>PVKS010020697.1:0-36368 GCA_004027875.1 Aplodontia rufa
CATCATCATTAATGAAACCACCACCATTACCAGCAGCATCATCACCATCATCTCCATTGCCAGTACCATCACCATCAGCATGATCATTGCCATCATCACCATCACCATCATCACCACCAAAAGCTTCAGCTCTAGCTCTATCCACAAAACTGTCACCACTACCACCTCTGGCCCCCACCATGTTCCTGCCCATGATGGTAGTGACCACCACCATCCTCAGCCCACATCTCTCCCCAGGGCAGGAAGGATGCTGATGATGCAGGTGGAGGGCAGCAGAGGAGGTGGTCTCAGATTTATTGGTGACAGGTTGCTGCAGAGGATGGCACTTGTACAGGGAAGCTGAGACAACCCAGGCCCCCGGCAGATCTTTCTGGAGACCTGGCCAGCTCTGGACTCCGCAGTAAAGGAGTGGCTTCTGGTGGAGACACCACTGCTGCCCTTGGGTAAGGAACCCAGTAGTGGGGAGGGGCCTTGTACTGGAGCCAGGGGAGCTGGGCTCCAGGCGCTGTCCCTCCCTACCCGTGGGACTTTGGCAGCATGACTTGCACAGCTAAAGTCCAGTGGGAGCTGGCAGAGGTCCAGAGGGAGGCCCCACCGTAGCTCTAGCTTATCAGGCCCCAGGGCTCACACTGCTTGGTTCCCCGCATGTAGCATGGTTCTGTTGCAGTTCCTCTTGTCACAGGTAGTGCTGGGTGTGAGCAGAGACAGGGGCAGTGAGGGAGCTGCTCAAGAACGCCTCGGCCTCTCCACGGCAACAGTGGCAAGCCCAACCGGAGCTCGGCCCTCCTACCCTGGCCGGGTGCTCTGTGCTGCCTGCACCAGGAGGGGCGCCGGGGCTCAGCTTTGTCCACCTGCTCCCAGGGGCACTCGCAGCTGCTTTTAACAGCAGGAGAGGCCGGGTACAGGCTCACATGCCTGTATTCCCAGTGTCAGGAGGATGAGGCAGGAGGATCGCAAGTTCAAAGTCATCCTCAGGAACTTAGCTAGACTCTGTCTCAAAATTAAATATAAAAAGGGTTGGGGAGGGCTGGAGCAGTGGCTCAGTGATTGGAGCGCTTGCCTAGCATACGCAAAGACCTGGTTCAAACCCCAGCACCACACATACAACTAAGTGGAGGAAAAACAAAAACCAGATGGAAAAATAAATAAAATTGAATTTCTCTCTCTCTCTCTCAAAAAAAGGGGAAGGGCGTTGGGCTGAGGATGTGACTCAATGATAAAGCCCTGCTGGGTTCAATCCCCGGTACCAAAAATAAATAAATAATAAATAATCAATCAATCAATCCCAGCCAGAGGGGAGCGGGGAGCAGCCAGCCTCTCTTCACAGCCCTCCGGCCAGATAGGCCTGGAACAGGTCTTCTGGGTTTAAGGTCTGGTGTTGCTGCGCAGGGCACAGGAGCCTCCCTGAAGCAGGCGCGAGTTCCCACACATGCAGAGGTCCCCGTGGACTGGGTGCGCCCAGGGCTGGGTTTGCTGCCAGACTCACCGTGACGCTCTGGTGTTGGGGTGAACGGCCTGTGGCTGAGACATCATTAATAGCTGCTTCCTCTGCCCCCTCTGTTTTCTCCTCACCATCTGCCACTCCCATTGGACACCTGGAGCCTCGTGTGGCTGTCAGTGGTTACTGTGCTCACTACACCCAACAGGCACGGTCCTCAGCCTGTCCCCACTGCCGGCCAGTTCTCAGGGAGCCAAGGTCCCATCTGCCTGGTGAAATTCGCAGGCAGAGCCCCAGTGGGGAGGACAGCCACAGGCAGGGCTGCCCAGGGGACCCCCTGACAGGCAGCACCCCTCTCCAACTCAGCATGGCCTTGCTTTTTACTTTGGAAGACATGGTTGGGTGCTGGGGACTCCAAAGCCTCTGTCCTGTGCCATTTCAAGCCCTCAAGGCTGATGGCCTCCGGCCTCTGCATTGAGAGTCCAACAGGGGCTCGAGGGTGGTGGCGGGGTCTGCCTTCTCCATGCGGAGGTCCAGGATCTCTGCAGTCCTGGGGCTTCTTGTGGTTGGGAACAACTGAGGAAGGGACCTGGTTCATGTCCCTCCAGCCTCTGGGGCTTGAAACTCACAGATCCCCCAGCCAGGCTCCTCGAGGGACTCAGGCTGCCCCCTGCTGGAGGCTCGGAGAGAAGCAGGAAGACACTCAGAGCCAGGGAGGCTGGGATGGGTCTGTGGATGTTCACATCTGCTTCCCCAAACCCCCAGGGACAGACAGGAACATGTGCTCGGTGATGGACAAATTAAGCCAGCACCGTGGGCCTCCTGCTCAGCCTGCCCCAGACTCAAGGAGATGAACCCGTTGGGGGTCGCAGGCAGTTGGGAAGCTCTGAGAGCCCCACCCCCCACATCCTCCCTGCATTTCTTTTTACTGTTTCAAACTGTTTTTTTTTTTTAATTGCTACTTGTTGACTGTCCTTCCGAAGATGACTCGAGAGACAAGAGGAATGTGACAGCTGAGTGTCAGGTTAAGGGCAGAGCTGCGTGAATCCCACTCCTGAGGGCAGGAATGGAGGGCCAGCAGGCACCAGCAACGGGAGCTCCCAGAGTCCCCACCACTGCTCAGAGCTCCAGGACAGGAGCAGGAAAGGAGCCACAGTGCCAACTGGGGACACCAAGGCCAGGGCCAGCTTGCCCCAGCTCAAGTGGGCTACAGAGAGGAGACCACACACAGATCGCTGGGTTTTTAACACTTTTTATTGAAGAAAAGAAAAGGAGAGAAAAAATAGATTCCCCACCCTGCTTCTTCCCGAAGTGGGCTTAGTTCTGCCCCTGGGGACCTCGGGTCAGGGCTGTGCTCTCTGCCTGGGTCTGGGAGGGGCCCAGGGCCCTGGAAGGGAGTGGGGATCTGGCTGCTTCCCGAGGGTTTGGGGGTGTCTAAAAAACGGAGCCAGGCCAGCGGGCCACACGGGCTGGTCCTCCGCAGCAGTGACTCAGGTGGGCATCCTGGGGACACTGGACCAACCAGGTCCGTCCGCTGTCCACAGCCGCCCGCCCGCTGGGGCTCGCCCTAGGAGGGCAGAGTCCGAGGCACCTTCAGGCCTCCGCAGCCCTGTGCCTGCTGGGCTGCGCCACCTCCTGTCCTGTGTCTGGCTCTGGTCCCAGCACCGCGGGCCCTCTGCCTGGCCATGCGCCCTGAGGCCGGTGCAGGCCGGGCCTGCCCCGTGAGCGTGTCTGTGCCCGTCCTGCGGTGGGAGCGGGCAGAGCAGCATCCCTCCTCCTGGCCCGTGTGGGCCGCCACCCGCCTGCTCAGACCTCAGTCTGGAGGTCGATGATGTCCTGACCCACCAGCGGGATGGTGGCACCCGCCTTTTCCCACTCTACGCTCCGCAGCTCTAGCGGCGACGGTGGCAGTGGCTCCAGCTCCTTCTTCACCCAGGCGGGTGTGCCGTGGGCCTTCCGGAGGCTCTCCCAGGGCCGCTTGTTGGGCGTCTGCTGCTTTTCTGGCTGTGAGGCCGGTGGTGCAGGAAGGGCAGGGTGAGCAGAGCGATGCAGAAGGGCCTCCGCCAGCCGCCCCCGGGTTCCAGCGGAGCATCCCCAACTTGGTGGTGCTCGCAGGGTCTGGGGGCTTGTGGAATTGGTGGCCTGGACGGAGCCTGCCTTGTGCAGCCCTGGCTCCCCCACCTTGCAACCAGGCCCTGCCTCACCTGCCCGCTGCCCCTCGGGGTCTCCCAACCAGGCCCATGCTTGGGAGAGGCCATGTGAGTGAAAGAAAGTGCGTGACCCCAGTGGGCAGGAAGGAGAAGGTACCCTGCCCTGGGCTCCCATGCGCCCCCTGCCCTCCAGACCTTGCTTTCAGGGCCCAGTGCCTCCTTGTCCTTCTCTGCGGCATGCTGAAGCTTCCGGTTCAGGTCCTGGAACATGTCCTGGTGCCGCTTCCGGGTGTGCATGATCTTCTGCAGGGGGGAAGGTAGCGAGTGGTGGGAGGGCTGCTCCCTCTGCCCTGCATTGCTACTCCTGGGGACAGAGTCCCAGGGTCCGGGCCTCATCCCCTGCCCCAGCTCTTGCTTCTACCTTCCTGCCTGCCCCAGCGGCCTGAGCTGCCTGGCCCAGGGGCTGGGACTGCACCTGCCCAAGCATCCAGGGAGGGAGACGGCAGCACCTACCTCGAAGTCCAGTTCTGCATACCGTGATTTCCGCCGCTGTGGGGACAAGGGGTTTGTGGTCATTTGTTACCAGTTTCCGAAACCCTCTCAGCCCACAGGTCCTGGCACCCCCTGTCCAGATCCAGGGAGACCCATCCGGGCCAGACCTGGAGGGTGCGCTTCATGGGCCCAGGCTCCGGAGCAGCTCCCTGGGCACACTAAGGCCCAGCTGAGGATACGGGCATAATGGTGGGGGCGCTGGGGCTGAAGGGAGAGGGTTGGAAGAGGCTGGAAAGCACCCTTCTCCCCAGGCCAGACCAAGGTCCCCGCCGTGGCTGAGCATTCCTCATCCAGATCCAAGGGGTCTGCCTTCCGCCTTGAGGGGTCCACCCACTAGCATGTGTCAGGAGCCAGAGCCAGGACTGGGCTCACCCGAATGAAGTCAGGATAGCATGCAGCACGAGAGGCCTGGTGCCAGGTGTGGCAGGTGTCCCCAGGAAGGGCAGGGGCCTGAGGCTCAACTCAGACCCCAGGCTGATCTGTGGACTTGTTGCCACTGCTGACCGCAAAGAGGCTGGACTCAGTGCCCACGTCCAGCTGAGCAGGTCACGCTGTGGGTCCGGGAGGGACCAAGTAACGAGAGGCATTTCCAGTGCAGGCTGCAGAAAGCTTCCTATTACCTGGCCTGCTGCCCCATGGGAGAGACCTGGGAGCAGGAGCAGCCTGGGTCCTGGGCCAGCACCTGCCCTGGCCAGTGGCAGGCAAAGGCCAGCCCTGTCTCTCTGATGTCCAGAGCCTCCCCTGCAGGCTGAGGCTGGCTGCCCAGCCCACCTGGTACGCCCTCAGACACCTGTGTCCTGTCAGCCCTGACCCCTGGCCCACACCAGTTCCCACTGCTGGCCTGCCTCAGCTGCCCCTGGGTGCCCTCACCTCCAGGGAGCTCACAGACAAGGTGGCAACATTTTCGTTCTTGGTTCCAGTGCCGGAGCTGGGTCCCGGGTGGGTGGAAGGCTCCCCGGTGTCCCCCAGGCTAGGGGCTGCTGGCTCCAGGGTGGGCGGTGGGGGCAGGGGCTGCTGGGGTGGTGGGGGAGGAGGGGGTGGGGGTGGCGGGGGCTGGGCAGGGGGCGCCTCGGGGGGCCCGCTGCCAGGGGCCTCGCGGGCGGGTGGGCTGCGGGTGGGGAAGCCAGCGTCGGGCGCCATGCTGAGGTGTATGAGGCGGGTCTGGGGCATTTGGTCGATGTTGATGCTGTACTTGGGCTCCTCCTTCGGCTTGGGCCGCAGGGTGGCCGTGGCTGTGGGCAGGATCACATAGCTCGTGTCCAGAGCCTTCTCCTGGGCCCGGCTCAGTTCCGAGTCCAGCTTCTTGAAGATGTCCCCATCTCCAACAAAGGAAGACTTGGGCGCCTTGTCCTTCTTGAGGGTCAGGGAGTGGTTGGGGAAGTCGGGCAGGGGCCCGCCAGGGTAGCGGGGCGAGCCGTGCAGATGCAGCTTGGACACGTTGGCTGGCAGGCTGTTGAAGGTGGAGGGCGGCCCCTTGGCGTGGGCCAGCTTCAGCTTCTCCTCCTCAGGCAGCGAAGGCCGCTTGAGCGTACCTGTGATGGTCGCCGTGCGGCAGGCCGCGATGTCCTTGTTCAGCACTGTGGGGTCATGAGAGGCAGCAGACAGAGCAGGTCAGACTGGCCCCCAGTGGGAGAGCCCAGACTGGCAGTGCCACCATCCCTGGATCACAGCCTGCTGGTGGACCTTGGGCACACGCCCTGACCCTGGCCTAACACAAGGGGTGCTTCTCTGCTGCCCCCCAAAAGGACATCTGCCACCCATGAATGGCCCTTCCTAGCAGCCCAGGAGTGCAAGGACTTGCGCCATGGTGCAGTGGACAGGCTGCTCTGGGGGCGAGGCCCAGCTGGTCCTCGAGTGCTCCTATGCCCACAGGTGAGGGCAGGGTATATCAGTGTCCCACCTAACAGTTGGGCGGTGGGAACTCTGGCCCCACACTTACAGCTGCCCCCTGCCTCACCACATCTGGACACCTGGTTCACACCCTATACTCTAAAGGCCACCTGATCCCTGGACAGCTGCCTGACCCCTGACCTGGGCTCAGCTGGCTCCACTTCCTGCCCTACTCCTGTTCCTTAACCCAGCCTCTGCTGGCCTCCAGAGAGCCCAGAGCTGCCTACCACCCAGCTGCCTCCACGTACCCTCTGTGGTTCCATCTCCAAAGGCCAGACTCAAGCTTGTGCCCCACACTGGCCATGGACAGGCTCCCACCACAACCCCCGCCATTCTACCTAATCAGCAATGGGACCCTCTGCTGTTACCCAGGACCTCCTAGCTGCCCAGGCCAAGGGCCACTCCCTTCCTGGCTACAACCACCCTGAGCCTTCTCTTTACCCGCTGGAATGCGTCCTCCACCGCCCGCTGCCCCACACCCCATGGGCCCAAGGCACTCCATCTCCTCCACCACACTCAGTTCCCCAGGCACAGCCAGCGTCCAGCACTGTGGGTGGGCTGGTGTGCCTCCCCTGCCTATGCCCAGCGTTGGCTGTGTGGCTCCAACTGCTGGCCACAAGCCGCCCACAAGGCACTGTACAATCATGGGGCCAGGGAGGCCAGAGCACACCCACACCAGGCTGTCCTCACCCCTGATGCCCCAGTCTTGTGTGACCTCCAGGAGAGGTGCAAGTCACCTCCAGGAAGCCCTCCTGGGGCTCACCTGTCAGCAGCTGACATGCCTCACCTGGGACTGACCTGGCCTCATGGCTCTCTCCAGAGAAGATGCCCTTAAGTACCTGACCAACCAGAAGGAGCATGGTCAGGTGGCCCCTCCACAGCCAAAGACTGCCTGCCCAGGCACCTGGTTCACAGGACACCATGGTAGGAGGAAGTAGACTCCTGCTATGTGACACTAGGGGTGGGGTCAGGAGCTTCCTTCATTAGGCAGTTGATTCCCTTTTTGCTCTTGCTTCCAAGAAGCCCAGCTCCAGCCTAGCTCTTCTCCCACTCTGCTATGTCCTCTCATTCTGAAAGCTCAATCTGCCTCTTTCCAAACTTTAGTGAGGAGGAAATTAAGGCGACACAGAACAGGGTGTGAGGGGGAGGGTGGGCATGCAGGAGCGGGTGGTGACGGGTGGCAGGGTCTCATGCACAGCTCTCCCAGTCTCACTGCCCGGGAGAGGCTGAAGCGGAGGTCAGGAAGGGTGCAGGAGGCTGAGGCTGGGCTGAGCTCCTTGCTTGAGCACCAGTGCTTGCCTGCTGGGGGCTCCAGGACAGGGTTTTGGAGCTTCCTCCTTGATGCTGCCGCGCCTCCTGCAGCCGCAGGGAGCGTGGGGGACATGGAGTGGGCATGTGGCCAAGGCTGGCCTGTATGGAGCAGCACAGGGTGAGCACAGACACAGATGCTGGGGAGAGAGAAAGAAGCAGGCGGTAGGGCCCTGCCGTCTCACCTGTCAGACGCTCACCTGATCTACAGGCCAGATCCACGTCCTTCTCAAAGTCGGTCTGCAAGACAGACAGCGCATGGGGTGAGGGCCAGGGTAGGCTGCTGCAGAGGCAGCCTGCAAGGGCGCTCAGGGGCCCTCACACCCAAGGTGTCCAGGTGCTGTCCCCAAGAGCCCAGCCCAGATCCACAGGCTCTTGCAGGGGCAGCCACACCTCCGAACGCCCCCTTGCACATGCTCACCAGTGTGCCTGAGTACCTGAGTGTGTGGCAAATGTGCCTGGGAGTGATTTGTGTGCGCAAGTACGTGGGTGCACGTGTGTGACCTCATGCCTGCTGCTTACAGGTACCTATGTCCCTGTGTCTGCAGGCACACCTAGGTTCTCCTAGTCATCATGCACAGCTGCCCTGCCCCTTCTGGCCGCAGCCTCCACTCCCAAGCCCCACGAGCTGCCCTGGGTCAGCAGCACCTCCTCTACTGGGCCCACGCTATGGTGCTGGAGCTGAGGCAGGGAGGCCAGAGGCCAGGGGCAGGCAGAACAAGGGTCAGATGTAGATGTCAGTGACAGGGCCAGCTCTGGCCATCCTTTGAGCAGTAGGTGGGCAGCAGTTGAGGAGGCAGGAATAAGAGACCCAGGCCTGCCCCTGGCCTGGGCCCATTCCAGGCCCACCCAGAGGACACAGCTTCAGGGGACAGTCCAGTTTTAAACTCACACCTGGAAGTTCCTCCCCTGCAAACACAGGCACCGGGTGGCCAGAAGACCACAGTCTTCCCCCGAGGTCAGAGATCAGCAGGAGAAGCATCAGGGAGAGGAGCTATGTCCCTAAGTGACATTGTATCTGATGGAGCCCTGGATACCTGTTCCTTTCCAGGTGGAGATGCTTAGGCTCACAGAGCTAGGGCCTGGATGCTGCAGAGACTTGGACCTTACCCTACCTGGGCCTGGGTGTGGGTGATGCCTGGGGCTAAGCATGAGGTGCTGGGTCCTGGGCCTGGGGGCCAAAGAGGGGTCTGGGCAGCATCTTCCTCACAAGCCCCAGGTGCAAGAGCCAGAGCTGAGGCAGGGGACCAGCAACAGGAGGAGGAAGACCTGGTTCCTGGCTGATCCTTGGGGCACAGGGCTGCTGGGAGTCGGGTGCTGAGGTCAGGGTGTGGACAATTTTTGAGCTCATGGGGTGGTGATGTGGGCAACTGCACATGGAGGCCTGGCACTCAGGCAGCCCTGAGCTGGTGACCTCACGGGAGCTTGTGTGTGGTCCATGGAATGGGAAGGTTCAGAGGAGGACAGGCAGAAAGTCAGGCAGGACCTCAGACACAACTGGGCATGGCAGGATGCCAGTCCCCACCCTTTTCAGCCTGACACTCTGGACCAGGGACTCCACCTTGGCAAGTCTCAGTTTCCTCAAATGCAAACTGGGCTCAGAGTTCCTCTATCAGGGCTGCCTTGGCCCTGGTGGCCCCAGTGAGGGTGCCCACACTCCCTGGCTCCCAGTCCTACCATGAGCTGGGCATGGCCGTTCTGGAAGGAGCCCCCTGAGTCTCCGTTGCCCTCCTCCTGGCGGTCTACCACACGGCACTTCACAGCATCCTGGACCTGGGGAGGGAGGGCAGGGAGTGTCAGCAGGCAGCCAGGGCCCAGGCAAGATGGCAGCCCCTGTGGTGCATCGGGAAGGGGCAAGGCTGCAGTGGTGGGGCTCCCCTCCAGAGGATCAAGACACGCTGGGCACAAGAGGGGACAGGAGGTGCCCACAGCAGGCCATGGGCCCTTCTCCTAATTTCTGAGGCCCTCTTGTGCCCTGTGGCATAACAACGAAGACACCTGGAGTCTCCGGCTGAACACTGCAGGCCCTGCTGGCTGCTAAGAACCTCTAGTGGGCTGAAGGGCGCACTCAGCCATCAAAGCCCCCAGGTCCTGACTGCCACATGGGTGGGGACGCAGCTTTCACCTGTCCAGTCCATGTGGCCAGCATGGGCCTTGCAGCAAAAAGCAACGGCCATGGCAGTAGAGACCAGAAGTCCAGGGGCCCTCTGTCTGACACAAGGCAGATCTGAGGCCTGGTGCTTGGGGTAGCAGTGAGTGGTTGCTGGAGGAGCCAGGCCTCGAGTTCTCACTCCAGCTACCACGAGCCTTGGGAGCCCCTTGGCCACTGCCCATGATCTGAATTTCCGGATGAGGCTTCCTGCAGGTCTGATGGCCGGGGCGGCACTGCACAGGATGCTCTGGCCTCCCAGCTGGGCACTCCGCCTCCTCTTTCTGACAAGGTCCTGTTTCAGCCAGCAGCCCCTTGGGGTTCACCTCCTACGTGTTGGAAACTGATCCCCTTCTCCCTCTCTGCCTCACCCGCTGCAGAACTCTGACTGCAGCTCTGGAGCTGCACTCTCTCGAGCTGTCTGTCCTCCACGTGCTCCTTTCTCACAGGCTGCTGTACTTGTGTCATAGAAGCCAGGCAGCCAGGGCAGGGGCCGGAGGCAAGAGAGGGACCAGAGCAGCCTGGCAGCCTCAAGTCCATGCTGGGCTGGAATGGCTGTTCAGGAGGGGAGCCTTGGACCTGCTCACTGAGCTGCAGAGGATCAAGGACCCAACCCAGTTCCTGCGACCAGGCAGGCCACACGTGGTGCTCAGGTGGTTAGGGTAGTGACACTTTTCTAAGGATGGTAGGGCAGGGCTCTGAGGAATTCCTTCCTCCGTGGGCTGCCTCCATTCCCACACCCCTAGTGTCATTTTCCTGCCTGGCTGGCTTAGTGGCTTCTCCTCAATAACAGTGGCTCCCTCCTGACCCACTGTCAGCAGTGGGGGGGGGGCAGTGTGTGGGAGCTTCCAGATGAACCTTCAGGTCCCCTTTCTCTTTCCTGGGGTCAGAGCCCACAGGGAGGGGTGGTCACATCTCTGTAGAGGAGTGGGCCCAGGGGCTGAGCCGACCCAAGGGCAGTCCACCTGCCCCTGCCCATCTTCAGGGGTCCT
The DNA here is from genome assembly GCA_004027875.1 of Aplodontia rufa. Lineage (NCBI taxonomy): Eukaryota > Metazoa > Chordata > Mammalia > Rodentia > Aplodontiidae > Aplodontia > Aplodontia rufa. The sequence continues at coordinate 10,480 of PVKS010020697.1, forward strand.
GGGAGCACTCTTCCTGGGCAATGAGGCCCCACGTGGGTGCCCTGAGGTCCAGGAGGGATGTGAATGGAGGCTTCAGAGAATGCTGCAGACACCCTGGGAGGGGTGGCTCTCCAGAAGCTGTGGCCTGCAATGGCGGCTCCTAGCTCCCTACTCAGGTCTGGCCTGGGCTGCACCATCAGCTCAGGTCATGACCTCTACTCCTACAGCTCAACCGGTCTCCGCTCAGTCTCTTACCACTCACCTGTACCCTTTGGCACTACTCAGGAGGCTCCTGGAGGAGTGGCAGACAGCACTCCTAAGCCACTAGGCATAGCTTCCCACAGTCCAAGCTGGGATCTGGATTTGTCACCCTCTCCACTGCCCCCAGCCAACCGGCCACTTGGAGGTGGTTGGTCCAGAGAATGCGGGAGACATCTGACCCGAGCTCTGTCTGTACGAAGCTGGAGCCCTCCGGCACCTGTGCCCCAGGCCCAGGGTGTCCTGGGGGAAGCCATCTGGCCCCCAGCAGCCACACAGCAGCACTGGACGAGTGGCAGCCAGACGCCCGGGAAGAGCCCGTGGAGGGCTGCCCGGTCCCTGTGCAAGGCAAGGGGAAGGCAGCGCGGAGGGCCACCCACCTCTCTCCGCAGGATGCAGTGCACCATGACAATGACAAAGCCCTCCAGGGAGTCGAAGACCGCAAAGAGGATCTGGAAGAGGGCGGAGCGGCGGTCGGTGACGGCGAGCACGGCCGACATCCAGGTCAGCGCCAGCAGGGGCAGCACCACGCAGGAGCTCCACAGGGAGGCCCTGGGGACGGGGGGCGTCAGCGGGCCGGACGGCGCTCCTCGGGCCCCGGGCCCGGTGCGGCCCGCACCTCCTGCCACCACCCGGTACCTTGCCCCGCCCACCCGGTCTTGCGCCGCTGACTAGATCCTCCGGCCCCGTCCGGCCCGCCCACCCGGTTCTCCTGCCCCGCCCACCCTCTCCGCTTGCCCCTCCCGCGCCGCTTCTCTTGCCCCGCCCACGCCGCTCCTCCCACTCCGGTCCTTCTCCGCCCACCCCGCTTCTTCTGCCCCGCCCACCCCACGCCACCTGCCCCTGCCCCACTCCACCTGCCCCTGCCCTGCTCCTGAGCTTGCTTGGTCTCGCCCTGGGACCCAGCGCTGAGGGCCCTAGGTGGCAGGGGGACAGTGGTCCTCAGGGGCTTGCGGGGCTCAAAGAGACCGAGAATCTCTGTGGGAGAGCCCCAAGGCTCCTTGGCATCTAGAAGGTGATGGGACAGGTGTGGGCGGGCAGGGAGGCCCAGCGTCCAGGGTCAGAGACCCAAAACTGAGCTGCAGGGTAGGAGACCCATAAGGGAAGGAGGCAGGCAGGAACCCAGAGGAAGGAGGGACAGAAACTGAGGGGACACACGGGTAGACAGACAAACCAGAGGGTCAGAGGGCAGGCAGGGACAGATGGGACAGACAGACAGCAGGTGCTTCCTCCTCTCAGGCTGCAGCCACGCACCCCACCACCCAAGTCCAGTGCCCTGCCTGTAGACCTGCCTGTGCCACCCTGCCCCTCCCCTCTGCCCACCCTCTGCACTAGGCCTGGCCGTGCACTAGGGGCTCCTTCACCTCAGCTGCGGTCACTCTGCCCTGTGCCACCCTGTGCTGCCCGGCATCACTCTTGCTCATACCAGGTGCTGTGCCAACTCAGCTGTGGGACCTGCAGGCACTGGCAAATTGCCCTGACCCCACCCCTGGCACCAAGGTGACTCCCAGGAGCTACCATGGCCTGGAGACCATTGCCAGGGCTAGTGTCCACCTGTGCCAGGCTCTGTGAGCTGCTGGCACTCTAGTACTAGGGCCGGGGCCAGCATTAGCATCACTGGCTCCCTTTCTTCCTTAGGGGTCACCTTTCTGTCCCCAGAAGGAGAAAGCAAGAACAGCAGCAGGAGGACTGAAGAGAGTGGGCTGTGGGAGAGACAGGGAGGACCTGGAGTTTGGCCAGGTAAAGGAGCCCCTGATCAGAGGGGCCCTGGCAGGGGTCCTGGAAGACAGCACTGGTCCAGTCTCTGGCACCAAGGACAGCATGGGCTGCGGGGGACACTTCCACCTTGGGGGCCTGCAGAGCTGGACGCACCTGTCCCTTGACCTCTTTCCTCTCCTCTAGGCTCAACTTTATGCCAGACAGGCCCTGTTCCTCTCCTAGGACTGAACATCTCACAGGACACCCAGACGGGCTCCTTTGGTCCTGTCCCAGCCAGTGCCTCCAGGGTCCCAGGGACACTGGGTCACCTACCCTCTGGTTCAGGCCAGAAGTGTCTAATAAGTGTCCACCTCTCGCTCCCCAGGTACAGCACAGACTCCCAAACTGGGGCTCACATGACTATTTGCCCATGCAATTGTGGATCCTCCTAAGTACTCGTCACTGCTCCTTCTGTGCCAGGCATAAACCCCAAACTCCAGAGCCCCCATGCCAGGAGCCTGCCCTTCAGACCCCAAGGCTCCTCGGGATAGGGTGGGCGGCCTTGGGGCACCTCCCCTCCAGTCTGCTCACTCTGTGGCTCCAGGCTGGTGCAGCACCAGACAGGCCAAACCTCCATAAGCACTCTCGCAGTCAATAAATGACTCGCTGACACTGAGCAGGACCTCTCTAAGTTCTGGGCCTTGGTCTCCCGACATGGTGATGTTCTCCCTTCCAAAGCAGATGTTCTTGAGCAAGGGGACCTTGACTCCTCACCTCATCTACTCTGGGCAACGGGAGCAGAGCCTCCCTATTTGCAGAGACCTCGTGGCACCCCAACATCTTCCCTGTCTGTCTACAGGGGACCAGGCTGCAGGCCTGACATTCACAGCCCACCCTTCCCAGGCTGGTGGATGGCCAGCGGCTTGGGGACCTATACAATACTCCTGAGCCTCTGTAGCTTCACAAAACCTTGCAGAGGGCACACACAGGCATGCAAAGGCCCCAAGACCTTGACAGGGGGCCTGGAGCTTGTGGCCCTGCAGCCACTCCCACTCTGGAGTCAGATGCCCTGAAATGTGTGTAGTGGGAAACAGAGTCTGGGGGTTACCACCTCTGATCTTCTGCCTGCCTGAAGCTCCCCCACCCTGCAGTAGAGCTTCCCACACACCTCCACCTGGGGTTGGGGTCCTCCACCCAGCAAGACTGCTAACATCAAAGATCTGGCCCTCATGGGGCAGGGTGCCTGGCCTCTTAGCCAGCGTGGGCCCCAGGCACAAAGGCAGCCCACACTGCTTGGCTTGCCTTGTACCCCCAACTCTGCACCCAGTTTTTCTCCATAGGTCTGTGCCCTCTCTCTTCAGGCCCCTAAAATCCTGGGCTCCAGTACCCAACTCAGGAAGCAAATGCGGAGGAACCTGGTGGATAAGGGTCTGGGGGCTTGGGCATCGCTGTGACTGGAGGAAGCTGGAGGCCTGGACATTCAACCTCTCAAGCCCGCGTTGCTCAGAGCCCCTGTGATGGCAGGTCTGTGAATTGGCCACTGAGCCCGAGCCTGGCTGTCCTTGTTCCCTTGGATGTGGCTACCTCATACACTCACACACAGCACATACCACTACACACATGTTCACATGTGTCCAGTCATACTTTTATACACATGCATATGCTGAGATGCTCACAGTGTATATACAACCCACATGTGCATGTTCACACCTATTCATGCTCTTGAACACATGCAGACTCACATGCTTGCAAATGCACATGTGCTCACTTACACACATGCACACTCCTGCACACCCACACATCACACCTGCACATGCTGTGTGCATGCCCAGTTGCTCTTACTGGTATGTGCATTCATGCTTGCACCCACGTGCACATTTCCGCAATCTCACACTCACGCACACACCCTCACAGGCTCTCTACTTCCTGTGCCCTTGGAGGGGACAAGGTGCGCATCCAGCAGGCCAGGGCCTGCTATCCCCAGGTGCTGAGCCAGCAGCATTTTTTTGGGTAAGACTAGGAAGCAGCAGCATCCCAGCTGGCTCTGGGAGGTCTGTGCTCTCATCCCACCACACCTGCCCCGTTCACTGCTTTCCACCTGTCTTGTTTACAGCACAGAGGCCTAGCGCCCTGGACCATGGAAGAGAGAAGCCTGGTGGGTGAAGGGTAGGGAGAGGCTCCTGGGAAGCTGGAGGGGCTGGCAGAAATGAAGGAAGAAGAACACAAAACAAACAAATGTGGCCGAGGGGAGAGCAGGGCCCACAGCACCAGCCCAGGTGGCAGCAAGGCACTGACATGGCGTTGCTGGTGATGTCGCAGAAGGCATCGGTCGCAGAGGGGACTCCGCACTCGGCACACTTGAGGGCGCGCCGGAGCGGGTCCAGAGGTAGCTGACTGCAAGTGAAATCAAAGGCTGAAACAAGCAAACGCGTCTCATGGAAACCAACAGGGGCCCAGAGAGAGCAAGACCAACCTAAGGGGCTCAGTCTGGGACGAGGGACGAGGAGGCTGGGTATGAGCAGGGCCTTTGTTGCCTGGCTGGCACGACTGGCTTCTGGTACCCATGATCAGCTGATGGCCTGTGTCTGTACAAACCAGCAAACCCCTACTAGAAGCCATGGCCACCTTCTCTTCTCCCCATTCAGGTGAAGCTGCAGACAGCGCTTGCTGAGCTGGGTGTAGGCACCCACCGGCCGGCTCCATCAGGGGCCAGACACTGAGGGTGCCTGGACAGGTGAGCCCTCCTGTCTGGGTGCAGACCTGGACAATGGCCTCCCACTGCCCATGTGTGCGTGTGCACCCAGGCTGTGTGGACGCATGCCCAGACCAGCAGTGGGTACCTCCTCATCATGGGAGAGGCCAGGCACTGGCCCAGGATGTCCACACTAGCGCAGACCCTAGCTCCATCTCAACCTTCACTTACTCAGTTCTAAGACGGGTATGTGAAAGCAACCTGCTCCCATGACTATCCTTAGCACAGGAAGCATCCCCTGCTACAGATGCTCTGGCCTGGGGGCTGTAGCTGGTGTGTGACCACCATCCTGAGTGTGTGGGGTGGCGTGGGCAAGGCCTACTGGAAGCCTGCTCTGACCTCCATGCCCAGATTGGGAGCCAGGCCTTAACCTCAGGCACGCAGCTCAGTGACAGAAGCTTCCAGCCTGCTTAGTGGCAGCAGCCAGGACCGGGGACCAGAACCCACTGGGCACCCACGGTGAGCCTCTGCAGCTTCTGTCCACTGAGGCGTGGAAGAGGAGCCAGGAAGAGAGAGACAGAGACAAGGAGAGACAACAAGCAAGACTGGCACAGAGGGGAAGGCACAGAGGTGGGGCCCCACGCAGATGCCAGTGGCGGGACAGACAGGGCAGAGGGAGGGGAGGAAGGCTTGGAGGGCAGGGCAGGGCAAGGCAGGGCTCCCACCCCAGCTCCACCTGTGACCAGCCTGTCCCTGAGGACTGAGTAGCAACACCCTACCACGATGCTGGGAGCCCTCCCCGTGATGAAGACCCACAAAGACAGAGAGCCGGCTGCCAGACAGGCAAGGTCCTGCCTCAGGGCCACACAGCAAGTCTGCTGGGGAGGAGGAGGACCAGGGATCCTGGGCTTCCAGTCTTGGGATACCCTCCTACCACCCTGAGCCCAGTGGAAGATGATCTCTGTGAGCAGTTTCACTGTCCTGGGGACTCTACACAGCTCCACCCTGTCATAGGTCAGATGGAGAAACTAAGGCACAGAGTGAGGCAGGGACGAGCTGTGGCCTAGGCAGGCCTTTGTACTCCATGCCTCAGTTTCCCCACCTGCTCTGGTGCCCCCAGCCCTGCAGCATCAGATTGAACGATGGGCATCTCCTCTGTGGGGGCTCAGGGTGGATGGGATCTGGGACTTTGTAACTAAGGGTGGGCAAGGTGCACGTGATCCATGCCTACCCTGCCCGCTCCTTCAGCTTCTTGTCGGTGATGCCGTCTTTGGACACGAGTTTGTTGAACACCAGGATCCCAATCACCATGTTCACCTGCCAGACAGACAGGAGAAGTGTGGGCTGGGCCACCCAACAGCAGCCACACCATGACGCCCTCAGCCCAAGGGTTATCTCCAGGGCTTCCACCACGCAGGGGCCAGTGCCGGCCAGGCGCGGGGCCTCAGCTGCCTCCTGTCCAGTGGTCATCCAGGCAGAGTCATCAGTGCGCTGCCCCTCTAGTCCTCCAGCAACAGGGAACTCACTGCTCACGCCAGGGATGCCCTCACCTGCTTACCTGAGGGTCTCCTTTCTGACCTCTCTGCCACCACACCAACCCTCAACCCTGCTAGCTGCCTTCCCTGGGCACTCTACCCCGGGAGGTTATGGGGGTCTCAGGAATGTCTCCCATGCTGCTTCTCAAGCTGCCACCCAAGATAAGAGCCACTCCCACAAGGCCCACAAAACCATCTCCTCAGCCTGGGGGCTCCAGGGACTGCCCCCCTCAGCCTGCTCTGTTGGGGTGGGACAAGTCCCAACTTACACCTTAGTCCTGAAGCCTCCTGGGGCTCCTCTCTGAAGGAGTCTGGGGGTACCCCCACCCAGAGGCCCAGGGTGGCTGACACTGTCCCCACACACAGGGCCTGCCTGCTGGAGCTCCATGAACTGGAAGTCCCCAGGAAGCTTGGGGTAGGGGACCTCTGCTTATATGGGGTGTCCTTCCTGGGCAGCCTTGCTGGGTGGTGTGGCTTGGACAGAAAGGCACAGGCAGGCCCTGGCTGGCTACCTGCCTGCAGGAGCTCTACTGGACCTGTCCCAGGAGGGACCTCCAGGATCAGGGTCCCATGGTGCACAAGAGCAGCCCCTCCCCAGTCCCCAGGTGTCTGCCATTAAATGGTGCCTGGACCTGCTGGCCCAAGCCACCATGGAGGCACTGCCTGCCAGCCTCTCCCATCTGGGCACCTTCAAGAATAAAGAACTGGGATTCTGGTGGCCAGGCCACTGAGGAGGGTCCGAGACCATCCCTGGAAGCCGCCCACTGTCTCCATTGATGTAGCCCAGACGCCCCTGACTCATGCCCTGCAGGGCCTACCACCCAGGTGCCCAGGGTCCACCTATCTGACACTCAGTCTGTATTGAGCCCCTGCTAGAAGGTGGAGGAGGTTAAGGGTCAGAGACAGGGAAGTGCCCACTCCTGAGCTGGACCCAGAATCTCAATGGTGCACCCCACTGTCAGTACCAGGAGACAGGGGATGGGAGCCAGCTCAGAGCTGGGTGGGTCCAGTACAGGCCAGTGACCCCTGGCAGCCCATCTACCTGAGCAGAACAGCCTTGAGCACAGAATCCCTCTGTGCCTAGGAGCTGATGGCCGTGTGGGCAACACACAAGGCTGGGCTTGGTCTGCACGCTCCCTGTGGCTTTTGCCGTCTGTCTGTCCTCCACCCCTCACTCACCAACTTTCTGATAGGTCTGCAGCTGGGACCCCATGATCAGGCAAGCTGTGCCCAGGGTCAAAACAAGGCCCTGGCCCTACCCCAGCGCCCCAGGGTGGGGATGTCAAAGCAGGGCTGTGGGAATTGTCCATCCCAGGGTCAGGGCCGCCCAGGCGGAGCCCCACGATCAGCCCAGGGGTCAGTACCAGCACCACAGCAGCGGCCGGTCCCACGAAGGCGTACAGCAGTCCCCCCTCCAAGGAGAGCCAGCAGCTGCAGGGAGAGAGCCGTGAGTGCCACCTGCCCTCAGAGATGGGGGAGAAGGGGCTCCGCGGGCACCAGCAGCAGTACTTAATGAGCACCTCCTGCATACAGGGCACTTCACACATTGGCTTTGGAATCCCTAGAAGCCCTGGACAACCACTGTCACCCCAACCTGCAGATGGGAGCAGGCCCAGCATGGGGGATGTGCCTGCTCAGAACCATCTGGCAGGGCCCAGGCCAGCAGACCCTGCCCCTCCTTGCCCCCTCAAGATGCACTTGGTCTGGCCCTCCAAGCCTGTACCGGTCATCAGCACCTGTGGCTGGACACCACCATGGCAGCCACAAGAACCACAACCCTGTGGGGACACTGGGTTCACTGCAGGGGATGCCCTCAGTCCTGGGTAGCCCACCCAACACTGTCTACTGAACACACTCGCCTTCACCCTTGAAACCCAACTTCAGCCCCGTCTGTCCCCTCCTTTCATCTCTGGGGACAGTGTCCACATCCCCTCCAAGCACTCACCCACTGGGCTCTGAGTAACTGGTGCCCAACCCCCAGATGATTTACAGAGGGGCTCTCTAGTACATGGCCACATGTCTCCTGGGGCTCCACAGCAAGCCAGGCCTGTTTGGCCCCACATGCAGCTGGCATTAACCATGTCCCCCTGCCTTGCTCCCCACGTCCCATCCAGCAGCCTTGCAGGTCCCTGTTCATCCCCAAAACCCCTCCTGAGCCCAGGCTCCCTCTCCCCATCTGGAGAGCCCACATTGTCTCTAGGATGAGCCCCAATGTCCTGGCTTAGCATTCAAGGCCCCCAGGACCTGGTCCAGATGGCCCTTCAAAGAGCCTCAGGGACTTCATCTGTGACATGGACCCTGCCTCAGCCCCCACCCTGCCCCAAGCCACATCACGTGTAGGGTGCACCTGCAGTGCTCAGCGCTTGTACAGATGAAGATGCTGAGGCCCAGGGGCCAGTGGCCCATCAAGGGCACCCACAAGGAGGTGACCTCCAGCCCCATTTCCCTCAACCCACTGCCTGCATCTGGGCAGGACCTAGGGGCTGCCTGAAGGCTCAGCCTCCACCTGGGGCCCAACCTCTCAGAGCTTCCCTGAGACAGCACTGGGCCAGACAGGGCAGAGTGCATGGCGGCCCTCACCTTCCTGGGCCATGGAAAGTTTGGGGAAGTCCCCGTGTCACCAAGTGCCCACCTCCCTGACTCACTAGTTCATGGTGCTGTACCCTTTGGCCTTGGTGAATCCCACGGAAATGGCCACAACGAGCGCAGGGAGCCCTGCAGGAGGACAGAAGAGTCTGTTGACCGTCGCCTGCACCCTGCCAGGTGTGGTGGGGACACACCCGGAGGACAATGGGTGAGAGGTGGACAGGAGGTGGCCAAAGGAGAGGACTGGGGGGCAGGACTCCCAGTTACCCCTGAACCTCAGATAAAGCAGGAGTCATCTTTTAATGTAAGAATGTCCTCAGTACCACTGGGTACACTCATGAAGCTGCTTGCCCTTGGAAGCTAAGCTGAACCAGGAGGGCCAGGTGTGCTCTGGCAACCCTGTGTTTGGACCTGGCCCTGGAGGGAGAGCCCCAGGGGCACATGAGGCTTGAGTGGGTCCATGGGGCTGGTCAGTGGAAGGTGGCCAGGAGGCTCCGAGAGCAGCCCACCCGCATGCCCACCCTGCCCAGCATGCTTACCCCAGCCCAGGCAGAGGAAGCGCTTGCGGATGAGCCGGTTCCGGAGGCGGCCAGTCACAGCCATGTAGGACTGCCAGGCCTCGGTGAGCACCCAGCAGAAGGAGGAGAGGAAGAAGAAGTGCAGGAAGGCAGCCACCAGTGTACACACCACCTGGGTGGGCAGGTGCAGAGCGCTGGGCGGGTGCTCGCAGGCCCCTGCCTGCCCAGGGAGCTCCAGGTCACCCAGCGTCCTCAGCTGTGGCCAGGCCAAGGCCTCGGGCAGGAGCAACTGGGGGTAACCTGGTCCCTGCCCTGAGATGGGCTGCTGAAACCTTAGGCCGCGGGGTGGGTGCTTGTGCAACCCAGCTCACAGCCGACCAGGGACGGACCCCCTCCTCCCAACTTCCACCAGACATCAGCCTAGGATCTCATTAGGAAGCTCCAGGTCAAGCTACCAGTCCAGCAGGTGGTGAACTGGATGGAGGTCCAGAGAGGGCGAGTCACCCCCAAGCACCCACAGCAAGTCACAGAGAAGCTCCTGTGGCCATGAGCCTCCGCCATAGCACAAAGCAGTGACCCAGGATCAGGGCTTCTCTGTCCAGCTGCAATTCCTGTGTCCCTGCATACCAGGTGGCCCCTGGAGGCCTGAGCCTACCATGTTAGTGGGAGAGGGCATGGAGACCACATGGGGTGCACAGGGAGGGCAAGCCAAGGGACCCACTGTGACTCAAGGCTCAAAGCTGGCTGGAATGGGGCCCTGCTGGCTACCCTTACCCCACCTGAAGACACTGGAACGTGCACATTAGGGCAAAAGGCCACCTACCTTGTTGCGGGTCTGGGTCTGCCCAATGAGGATGAGGGCATTGGAAGAGATGATGGACAGGCAGAAGTTGATGAGGATGACTGACCGCTCTGAGCGGATGTACCTGTGGGAGAATAGGGGACCTGAGGTCAGCACCCAGGGCTTTATCTTCACAAGGGCTAGAGCCATGTGGCTAGGGCCAAGAGTGGGGCTGTACCTCTTCACTGCAGTCACTGTTTCCACCACCACCAACACCAGCATCACCTTCACCACCACCACCATGAACATCACCACCACCATCATTATCACCACCACCACCATCACCTTCACCACCAACATCACTATCGCCACCACCATCATCACCTTCACCACAACCACCAACACCACCAGCAGCAGCAGCACCATCATCACCTTAACAACCACCACCATGAACACCACCACCAACATCACTATTGCCACCACCACCGTGAACATCACCACCACCATCACTATCACCCCCACCACCATCACCTTCACCACCACCACCACCATCACTACAATCATCACTACCACTATCATTATCACCACCACCACCATCAGTACCACCACCCCATCCCTATCACCCCAACCATCACCACCACCACTGTGATCATCACCACCAATATTATTACAACCATAATCACTTCCACCACCACCATCAATACCCTATACCCATTCCCATCACTAACATCACCATCACCACCATCACCTCCACCACAACCATCATCCCACCATCATCACTACTAGCCCCTGGTACTGAGATCACCCAGATAGAGAGCAGAGGGTACAGGGCTGAGCCCTGGAGGCCTTGACACAGCTCTGAAGTGCTGTATGACCTTGGATAGGTCATGTTCCCTATCTGGGCCCCCACTTTCTCACAGTGCCCATCAGAACTGTTCCTTCTGCAGCCAACAGGGGCACATGATGGCCAGTAGCACTCTGCAGGAGGTGCTCTGACAAGTTTAAGAGCAAAGCCCCCTGAGTCAGGGCTGGAGCTCAGAGTCCCCACTGTTTTGGGAGCTCTAGTCCAGGGGAGGAGTTGCGGACTCCATGAGGAGAAGCACAGCTCCGCTTTGGGGCAGGACAGAGGAGGGGCCTGTTGTGAATGCCTACCCCAGGAGAGTGCTGCCACCCACCCCCACCCAGCCTCACTGACCTCTTCCTGCCTGACCTCAGGCAGTGGCCAGGCCATCAGTTCTGATTATTGACAGCAGGAGGGGCCGGGCACAGCGGCTGCAAATCCTCTGGCCATACTGGGAGCCCAGCTCAGCCCTGCCAGCAGCTGCCTCACCAGTGACCTTGAGCTTACCCTCCTTGCTCCACTACTTAATGGGTGGGGGAGGGGAGGCCTGGATTCAGATGGCAGGACAGTGGGGAGGCTGGCCGCTGAGCCATCCCACACAGCCACACACCTACAGGTAGGGACACACACCCGTGGCCGCCCAGCCCCAGGCTCTGCCCCAAGCCTGCACCTGACACTCACCCTGGCTGGGTACTAGTCCCACCCTGCCAGGGCTCCAGCAGACCCTGCCATCCCATCCGAGCTCCTGCCCTCTCCAAAGAAGAAGCACAGGGCAGGGTAGTAAGGGAGGCTCTAGACCCCAAGGACAACAGGGGTATCAGGTGACCAAGGGGACTTCAGGAGGGCAAGGGGCAGGTGCTGCATGTGTGCAGCTGCAGTTTCACAGGACTGGCCCCAATATAGGGTGGCCCAGTAGAGGAAAGATGTGGCCCATGAGTCCACCCTGCCCTCCATGGCCCCTGGTGACATTCTGCGTGTTTGGTTGCAGACAGGCTGGGGCTGGCAGGGCTGCAGGCAGTGGGAGTGGAGAGACTGGAAGGATGATGCAGGAGACGGGCACCCAGGACAGGCACCCACCTCCACACGGACACGTAGATGATGACCAGCAGGAGCAGGGTGAGGGATGACACGCCACAGCCCACGATGAGCGTCACGGATGGCACAGGTGCCTTCTCCATGTTCTGGGGGTGGGAGGTGCAGGGTAAGCGAGGTCCTGGCGCAGATGTTTCCTGTCCCCTCTCACCCAGTCGCCCTCTGTGGAAGCCACTGCCCCAACACTGGGCCCTCAGGCCTGCTCTGCCAGGCTGTCCCTGCAGGGGCTCTGGGCACATGTCAAGAGCAGCCCCCGTGATGACTGCTGCCACTGTGTGCATGAGCCCCCTTCCAGCAAGGCTTCACCCTCACACCCCACCCAGCCCACAGGCAGCTCTCAGGCCTGTGGCTCTGCAGTACCAGGGTAGAGGATGCCACGAAGCTCAGCCCCCGAAGAGCCCATCCCCCAAGCTCCTGTTGCACCCAGCTGGGCGTCCAACCAGGGCCTCCAACGGCACTGTGCCCCTGGACTCTTCTCCCCTTCAAAGCTCTACTCCTCCATCCTTCCCCCTGCGCTGGCAGCTGCCCCCTCCCTGCCTGGCTCAGAGACCCCCTGGGGTTCCCACTGCAGGGTCTTTGCTACAGGGTGTCCCTCTACCTTTAGTACGCTTCCCTCCCTCACAGGGCTGGTGCCTTAGCCACTCTGATCTCAGCTCACCTCCTCGGGGGACAGGGCCACCACTCCACCACTCTACCAATCTCTACCATGTGTCCAGTATAGACGACAGATGCCAGGCTGGTCCCTACTTACACAAGGATGGGTTTACCCTGTGACAGCACAGCTCACTGCCCACACGATGGGCCACTCGGTCCCCAGTATGGGGTGGGGATACAAGAGGAAGCTCTACCTCCAGGTCCCTCCCTAAAGCCTGCTGTCCTTGGGCTCTCGGAAGGAGGAAGTGAGTGGGGAGATGGGAAGGAAGGGGCCTGGGGACAGGGGTTTCTATGGCCCCTCCATCCCGAAGCTGGCACCCTGCTGGCCCCTACCCTAAGGCTGCTTCTGGCAACCTACAGCCCTCAGATGCTGCCCACCTGATACCTGCTGCAGAGGCAACGCTTCCAGCCCAGAGGCTCCTTGCCCTGCATGGGCTTTTTACCCTCCTCAGGGCCTAACATCCCCAGCTCCAGGGTCCCATCCACTCCAACCTGGCTCTCCTCCCCCCACCAAGCCAGATGGCAGCATGTGCCCAACTGCTCTGCTCCCCACCTGCAGCAAAAGTACCACCTCCTCTGCGCAGCCTTCCCTGCCCCTCTGTTCCCTATGGTATCAACCTCACCCAGCATAGAAACCTGCTCAAAGCTATTGGCACAGGAATGAGGATGGTGAGGACATGTTCTGGAGAAACTTAGAAAGGTGTCCAAAGCCACCCAGGCAGCCATGGCAGCATGGCAGGCCAGCTCAGACACAAACCTGTGACTCCACACACAGCTGGGGGCTTGGGCACATAGGGCATGGCATGGCTGGGGCTCCTGGCTCCAGGATGAGCTTACCTCTGAACTCACTAGGTGACTTTATTGTCCTGTCTGTCACCTGCCCTAGTTCTCTGCCCTTACTGCTGGAGCTCTGGATTGGGACACCCAGATGAGACACAGGGCTGAGTCCCCATGCACTCAGGGTCAGCCTGTCTTCCTGTCCCCACAGGCACACCTTGCCCTCTGCACCTTCTTCCCTGGGCTCACAGCACCTCTGGGCCCTGACCCCCATGAGGCCCACCTTCCTGCCGACCACTATTCTGCAAGGCATTGGGCCTTGGCCACCCCGACCTGGACCAGAGCAGGAAGCTGAGCTCTAGCTCATGGGGGAGGCAGAGGCATACGGGGAGACCTTGGCTTGCTCCCCATCCCAGCTCCCCCCAGGTCCCTCCTCTCCAGGCCAAAAGGTGGCCTGACATGGCCTTTCTGGGGCTCCAGCCTTGGACAATATGGACCACATGCCCGACATGCCCACAGACACACCTGGCACAGCCACCCACATGCTCGCCTCCTGGGCTCTGGGGCCCAGCCCGGCTTCTCATGGTGCTGGGCACCTTTGCCGTGCATCGAGGCTGGCCTCTGGGCTCTGCAGACCATGAGCCCCAGCCCGGCTGTCCCAAACCACACTGACGTTCTTTCTCCACAGGGAGCTCTGCTCAGATGCCACTCTTCCTCAAGGCAGCGGCACTCCGGGAGAGTCCCATGACCCTGTCTCTTCACTGCCAGAGAACCTGCATGGGGCTGGGAGGCAAGGTGGATAGGGCTGTGTGGGGCAGGCGGCCTCAGCAAACAGTCCAAGGCCCTGAGCAGACCACAGGCGGCTGAGCAAGTATCTGGCGCCTGTGCCGTGGCCGGCTCCAGTCCTGACCTCTGGCCATCTGCCTTGTCTGCCCTCCTTAGGCCTGGCAGCCACCAGCCTGCCAGCTCCTCCCACCTGGCATCGGTCACTCCTGCCATCCCTTGCCCAGATCTGGGTTATGTGGGATGGGGACAGGCAACAGCCTGGGGGCCAAGGGGACCAGAGAACTCCAGGCCGAGACCGAGGTGGAGGGACTGGGCCCAACTCCCACAGAGAGGGCTTACAACCAGGCCCCTGCTGGAGACCAGTCCTGTGCCAACCTTGGCACTGCCCTGGGGCCTTTGCACAGGCTGTCCTGCTGCCAGTCCTCTTCCCTGACCTTCACGTGGCCGGCTCTTCTCTCACAGAGGCCCTCCTAACATCCCCCCTGAACCAGCCTCCTGGTCTCTGCCGCATCACCTTCCTCTGACCTCTCCAGGGTACTGGTCACCACCAACTGCCCATGGTTCTTGTCTACACAGTCACTGCCAGTTTCCGCCATATGAACTCCCTACTCCCCATCTCCTCCCAACCCCTGAAGACTGACTTCCACCCCACAGTGGCTCCTTTCCCTGTCACTGCACCCAATTGCTCACAAAACTAACCCAACTCCAGTTAGCATACTAATCCTTGAACTCTACAGTACCCTGAATTCCCCTGGCTTACACCCTGACCCTGGGTGCACAGAGCCCAGACTTGGCCACAACTTGCAAGCACAGCCAGAGACCTACTGCAGATGCGGCACTGTCCTTCACGTTTGTTTCTCCATACCAGGCTGTGTCAAGCACCATAAATACATCCCCTAATTTGATCCCTGCTGCAGCTCAGGACAGGTGGCACCGGCCCACTCACAGGTGTGACTCAGAGCTGTTACTCAACCTGCTGGCAGTGGCAGGCCCAGGGCAGCACAGCGGCATCTGTACCCACCCTGGCTATGGGCCCGGCTCGGGGCTCCCGGTCTTGTCTCCCCCACACTAGGCCTCCGCAGCACTCGCCCACCCTGGGTTGCACCAGGGGCACCGTGTCTCGACTACTGTCTCAGGCCCTGCTTTGGATGGCGGTCCCTGAGGGCCACCCTGCATCCAGGCCACCATGGCCTTTGCCCTATCAGATCTGACTCCTCACGTGCCCAGCCAGCCTGTGGAAGCTCATCCATCTCTCTCCTTGGTCACCAGCTCAGCCCTGGTGCTGTGGAGACATTGCAGCACCCAGACCACCTGCCAGCCTCACTCCTGACCCTCCCGTACCGACTGCCCTCTGCCAACCTGGATGGAGCTCAGCCCTCTCCCTCCTCAGCCCGACTGCTGCAGCTGCCTCCCTGCCCTCTGCCCCAAGCCCTACACCTTTCGCATGTACTCAGTAGTTCCATGCTGTTCTTCCCTTCCCTGGGGTGGCTGTCACTACCCCCAACCAAACTCAGGTGAACTCCTGTGCACCCCTCAGGACCTGCTCCAAACCCACCACCCAGGAGGGAAGGAGCCCTAGAGCCCACCCCAGCCTTGCCCCTCCAACCTGGCTGTCCAGTCTGTCTGAGCACACCTGTTGCCCATGTCACCTGGGCTGCTCTACACCCATGGGGCCTGGGCAAAGCAGTCCAGGGTGGTAGTGTGGGAGAGAGGACAGAGACAGGGTGCTGTTCTGGAGCAACTGGAAGGGACTGTGCCTGCCCTGGGTCCTTCTGGGCAGACTCCTCTGAGCTCAGGCCAGCACCCAGCACTGGGAGCCCAAGTGGAGTCAGACACCCAAGCAGAGTCAATTACTACCCCTTGGGAAACTGAGGCTTGCAGAGGCAAGCAACTTTCCCTGAGTCCCAGGGCTACGTGTGGCCCAGCAGGCACTGTCAGCTCCTGTGCCCATGGCCTCTGCTGCTCTGTCTGCTATACAGGGACAGGTTGCCCTGCACTGTAACCACTGACCTGATGCTAGAAGTCCCCTTGAGAGCAGCCCCTGACCCCTGCCAGTATCCTTCTCCCACCCCACCCCCACCCCACCTCCAAGAGAGGTCCTTCTCTACTGGTTTAGGCCCTGACTCAGGCCAGTTCTGCCTGGAATGGCCCCAAGCCCCTCACTCAGTTCCAGCCACAACTAGCCCTGAGGACACTTGACAGGGGGACACCCAGGCTCAGTGGGATGGAACACAGGCCACAGTGGGGAGGGACAAGCCTGAGGTCAGATGCCCACAGTGAACTCTTGCACGACCTGGGCTGGAAGAGAAAGAGGGATGCAGCCCACTCCATTTCATCCTACTCTGGTCCTGCTCGCACTCCCTAAGGACGGCACCCACCAGAGACCACAGCCTGCACTGTGCCACATGGGCAGCCTTGTGGGAGCCTGCTGCCTTCGTGTTGACGACCCTCTATGCAGAAACCCAGCTCTTCCAGGGAGCCGTCAGGTTGCCTGTGTTGCTGCCCTCCCCTGCCCATAGAACCCACATCCACGGTCCCTACTGAAGGGCCTGCCTGATAGGAGGGTGCCCCCAGCTGGAGCCAGGAACAAAGACCCTATCTAGCTCAGACTCACCCCAACATCTTGAGCAAGCCTCTCCCTAGGTCTCAGTCTTCCTGCCTGCCAGCGAAGGAGTTTAGTGGCAACCACCTAAGAAATTCTGTTTGGCTCTGACCCAGGGAGGGGGAACCAGACCCCAGGAGGAAGTATCGCCTGCTGGGTTTCCAGACAAAAGGGGTGGCCAGAGTGTCCTGAGAGGCCCTCAGCAGTCCTCCCAGGGAACCTGAATTCTGTGACGGAGAAGATATGCCACTCAAACACCTAGGAAATCCAAGTCCCCTCCACATCTGCCCCTTCTACTCCAGAACTGAGCAGAGGGGATAGAGGGGAGGTCCCAGGGCACCTTCCTCCTTGGTGGTCTGATGTAGGCATGTCTGACCCAGTGAGGGACAAGAGAGGGCCTGGCCTTCCTGGAGCAAGTGAGTGCAGCTCAGTCAGCCCTCCAGTAGGACAGCCCACCTGCCTGGGGGACTGGGCCAGCACCCAGGGCCCCAGCCAGCAGGCTGCCCCAGATGCCTGTTTCCATAGGAACTGGCAGCCCCCACAAGAATCACAGGAACAAAACGGAGGCCCAGAGATGACAGGGCCTGCCTGGGGACTTGGGCCAGGCCCAGCAGCCTCTGCCACCCCCGAGCCCTGCTTGGGGACACAGCCTCCTCCACAGACCAGACTCCACCTGAGGAGGGTGCAGAAGAGCTCCAAGAAGGTGGCAGCACCTCCTCCTCCCTGTCCCTGGCAGCCGGGGCCCAAGTGAAGGGGATGCCAAGGCTGCCCCCAGCTCCAGGCGCCCTCTCTCCTCGCTGCCCTGAGGACCCTCTCTCTCCAAGGTCCCAGGCCTCCAGAGAGAGGAGGCGGGACCCACCCATCAGTCACTTCCCGAGGGTCCCTGGCTGCATAGCGCCACCCACTCGCTCCCACTCACCATCTCCAGGCCCGGGCAGCGCTGGGCCGCGCAGGGCCAAGAGCACGACCCAAGGGGGCCAGGAGCGGGCCGCGCCTCCGCCCCGCCCCGTGCCACCGCCCCCGGCGCCCCGCCCCCGCCCGCGCCCCTCCCGCCCGCCGCGCCCGCCGGGGTCTCACCGCGTCGGCGCTGAGCTGGGCTAAGATGGCGAAGGTGGAGAGCCGGTCACAGAGGCAGCGCGTCCGGAGGGCGTCGAGGGGCACCGTGCGGCAGCCGCGCCACGACCAGGGCCCGAGCTGCGGGGGGGCGGAGGAGGAGGGTCTGGGGGCGGCGGGACACGAGGAGACAGGCAGTCAGCGGCGGCGGCCGGCTAGCGGCCCGGCCCCGAGCGCCGTCGCCGCCGCCGCCGCGCCCGGCCCGTCCCGCCGCCCGCACCTGCGCCCGCAGCCGCGCGCGCCCCACCGCTGCCAGGCCCCGCCGCCCGGGCGCCCATGGCCGCCTCTGCGCCCGCCCGCCGCGCGCCCGAGAGCGGAGAGCAGCCCGCGGGAGCGCGGGGCGCGGGCGCGGCGGGGAGGGCGGGCGCTGGCCCCGCGCCCGGGCGGCCCTGCGCCCCCGCCAGCCCGCGGGAGGGGCGCCCCGGAGCGAGCGCTGGCCGCAGGGGCCCGTGGCGCACGTGCAGCGGGTCGTGAACCTAGGGGCGCGGGGACACGCTTGGAACCGGCGAGGGGTCGCTCCTGAGCGACCCAGCTCCAGGGCCCAAGGCGCCTGCTGGAGCTGGTGACCTTGGGACGGCCTGGTCTCCCCCATCCCCTACCCCCTGTATCCACCGCCCATCCCGGGACACAGCCCTCCCGCCTAGAGGTGGCCGGTAGGCTTCCCTCTGGAATCTGACACAGGCCCCTCCTGGGGTCTCTAGGCCTGCCGCTGCCCTGTTGTCATTTAAGCAAAGGACTGGCAAGGTTCTTGTGAACCACCAGAATCGAACCCTCACAAATCGCTCCCGCTCCCCCTCCCGCTTCTGCTGCCAGGATCCACATCCCCACAGCCTTCCAGGTAGCTGGCTGTCCAATTTCCCAGCATTCAACCCTCACACATTGGCCTGGGCTGAACCTCTGTCCTGACCCCAAGGCTCTGAGCCTGCCAGTTGAAGGTGAAGAGATTGGCCCTGAAGATTTGAGGTTGCCAGAGCTACAGCTGGGAGTCATCCCTCCCCAAGTCACTCAGACCTGGTGCCTGCCCCAGGGCTTCCGAAGACAACCTGGGGTCTTCTCTTCCCCTGAGGGTCTTCCCATGCCACTGCAATTCCAACCCATTGCTAGCCAGGAATGATTGGGCTACAGGTGCTTTCCAGTCTCAGGTGGTCTCCAGCCAACCCCCATTGTGCCAATGGGGACTTCAAAGGCCAGAGTCAAAAGGGTATGGAGCAGTGCTCCGTTCAGCTTCTTTCCCCAGAGAGGTATGCAAGTGTGCACACTGGAGCCTGCCTCTGGCCAGACCCTTGGCTCTCAATCAAACCTTGCACCTCGGCTATGGCCCAGCTGCATGACCTTGGGAAGCTGCCTAATGCCCCTGGCCTCAGTTCCCACCTCTACACAGTAGGGGTGGACACCCACTCTGCCTAAGGCTGGAGGTTTGCTGGTGGACGGTGGCTTGGGTGTCTGAGAGCCCTAACTGTGCCCGTCAGCTCTGGGGCTTCCTGGTTTTAGCAGCCCAGGTGAAGCATCAGCGGGAGTGCTGAGATTCTGGCACTGGAGAAGGGCCATGCTCTAAGTGGGCAGGGGACAACCTGCCCACAGCCCCCTGGAGGAGGAGAACACCTTTAGCATCTGCTTTTCTCTGAAGGCTCAGGAGGAGTTTGCTTCAGAGAAACAAAGTCGTGGCTCCCAGGAGGGCCCAGGAGTCAGCCACTGGCAGGGCTGTCTGGGCTATGTGGTCCCTTCCGCTCTCTGGCACATCTGCTCACCCTGAAATACAGCCTAAAGGCAGAGCCCTTGGCCAGGGAGGGCCAAGATCTGGAGGCCCAAGGCTCCTTCATTGGAGGACATTGTCTTTCCATAGAAAAAGCACCCAAAAATGTGGAAAGGACAGGCCAGCTGGCTCCCAGGGACAACCCTGTCTGAGCCTTCAGGCCTCACAGGCCCCAAAGGGCAGCCACAGCACTGGCCCCAGGCACTGGATGGAGACCAAGGAATTGTCCTGCTCAGAGTGGCCCCTCTCCTGGCCTGCTGCCCTGTGTCCTGACACAAGATGCCCTAAGTCCAGTCCTCAGGGCAGAGGCCCCATTCTCTCTCCTTGAGAAAAGTTCAGGTCCTGCTAACCACAGCATGGACAGGATCTGAGGGTGCATGGGGTCCTTGGAAAGCCTTGCACCCCTACCAGAGGTTCTCCCAAGGTCATACTCAGGTGTGCCAGGCATGCCCCCCTTGCCAGCTCCCTCTACTGCCTGCACCTTCCAGGCCAGGAGCCACTGAGCCCAGGCTGACCCCCACACTCCCTGGTGCCTGGGGTGGGGTGGCAGCCATCGCAGACCTGTAAGCCAAGGTTGGACAGCCAGTGCAGCTCGACAGGAGGCCAGAGGGGCCCGCGTTCCAGGCAGGTCTAGGTGCTGGTTGTGTGTGGCACCCAGGCCTGTCCAGTGTTGGCTGTTCTCAGAGTGAGCCTCAGGCCATTCTGTGTCGAGTTTGAACCCCTGTTCTGCTGTGCATGGACCAGGCTTGGGCCCTAGCCAGCTGCCCTGCTCTGAGCTCTTGGCCACCCTGCCTGCCTGAGGACTCTGAGGGGATGACACCCTAAAGCAGGGGAAGGGAGGCTGGGCTGATTGGGCAATAGCCCGGCAGGTCTACGGGGAGCCAGGCCACCCAGGATGGTGCCAGTCTCTGTGGCATCAGGGAGCTGCTGCTTACCCCTGCAGCACAGACTGTAGCGGGCAGAGGCACTGGGGCCCAGGCAGGCCCTGTAGGGCCTCGTGCTCATCCTCCCTCCCCTTGGCAGGTCCCCAGGTACACCAGGGCGGCAGCCACAGCCTCCCACACGCAGCTCCAGGACAGGCCTCTGCTCAGTCCTCTTGCCCAGCAGCAGTGGCTTCCACTCTGTACCAAGGCTGTCTCTGTACTCAGCGTTTGTTCTCTGCAGCCAACTTCAGGGCAGCTTTGTAGGTAAAGAAACCGCGACTCAGAAGGCACATTTGTCCAGGGCCACACGGCAAGACAGCGGTGGGGCCTAGATTCCAGTGTTTTCATCTCCCTGATCACCTGCAGGGCACACCTCATTGGAACCCTCTAGATCTGAAACAGCCCTCTAAACCCTCTAGCATGACCTGGAATCTGCACAGGCTGAGCCTGCCCCAGGCCCATCCGAGCCAGGAAGAGAACTTCGTCAATGAGGGCCTGCCCTGAGGTGCTGGACCTTGGCCGAGGACTCATGGGTGTGGGGGGTCCTGGCATGGGGACCCTCACGCGCGCGTTTTAAACACACATCTGCCTGAGGAAGGTCAGAAGCCCTCAGCCATCCTCTTTGCAACAGAACCTTTATGCAGTGCCTTCGTATACCCAGATCCTGATTCTCTACAGCTGGAAGCTCTTCCCTAAGTCTGACTGAAATCCTTCCTGCTGCAGGGAGCACCAGTTCCCCTCTCTGCAGCACAGGCAGGCCATTCCCCCTCATGCACACGGCAACTGCTTCCACATATGGGAGACCATTTGCCACTTTTTTGAGCCACAGAAGCTTGTTATCTGGGTCATGGAGCCAGGACCTCCCCCTGAGCCCAGCCCTAGGAATCTGGGTCAGTCACACCTGCTTCCCCTCGATGGGTCCAAGACCAGGAAAGGAGCTGGGGCTGCTGGGGCTGCTGGGGCTGCTGTGGCCCTGGCCCTGGCCTCTGCCCTACTCTCCTCCTATCTGTGCTGTGGGCCACAGAGACTGACCAAACCTCCCAACCCGACCTCTTCTCCAGCCACACTTAAGCTGAGAACCTGGCATCCTGCAGCCCACCCACTCAGCCGCCTTCTGCAAACCCAGAAGTGGCCAGAGCTCACAGCATGGCCCCACCCCAGTGCAGACCCCACCTCATCTCACCTCAGCTCCCAGGGCAGGTCCACAGCCATCTCCTGACCGTACAGGTGGGGGTGGCTCAGAGAGGGCCCTGTCAGCTGGCCAGGGGAGAGGGTCTGCCCTTTGCCTCTGCTCAGGCAGCCCCACCCCCACGAGGGGCCTCCCACAGGGCTCAGGGAGGGAGTGTGGGAGTCTGGGTCAGCTCCCTCCGGGCCCCTAGGACTGAGTTGCCAGCTGTGCAGTCACTCCTGCCTGAACCTGTTCAGGGGCTGTGGGGGCACACAAGACCCATGTGCTCCAGGGACCCTGGGGGACAGTAACACAGAGGGTGCACTGAGAGCCCATCACCCGCCCACCAAGGGTCTGCACTATACCATGACGCTTCTGCCGGCCCACGGATCAGGTGCTATTATGGGACTGTGTACTGTCAGGGTCCCCGTGGATTTGATGGGCTAATTCACACTCCAGTGTGAATGACTCACAGGGTGCCCTCCCACACAGAGAAAGAAGCCAGGAGTGGGCACAGACACCCTGGGGTGGGGATCTTGGTGTTGGGCAGATAGTGGGAAGGGTGCCTCTGCTGGCAGGGGCTCCTAAAAGCCCCCAGAACTTCTCAACCTGGCCTTCAAGATCCTTCTTGAGCTGACCTCCTCCTGTGCCCCTGAAACCAGCCCCCTGCCCATCTCCACTCTAGCAACCAGCTCCATTACACTCGCCCATTGGGAGCATCCCTCCCAAGCTCGCCTACTATTAACCCACATAGAGACTGGCGGCATGTCCTCCCAGAAGCCTGCCTGGAAGACAAACTTGCCACCTACCCTCTCCACAAGCTCCAAGGCCCACCTGCCACTCTGCTGGGGGCCTCCCAGAGCACAGCCCTGTCGGCCTTGGCCAGCCTGCCTGCGCTGGCTAGCCCGAGTGCATACCAGCCAGTCTAGAGCCCTGGTGGCCAGCATGCTCAGGTTCTTCTACTGCCTCCTGGCCTTGGCCCTGGCCACTTCAGTCTGGTCATTCAGGGCTGCTGTGAGCTGCCGCCTCCTCCAGGACCCCTCCCAAACCACGCCCAGCCCTGTCCTAGTGCCTGGCTGAGAAGCTGCAGATCAGCCCCAGATCAGCCCCAGCCCTCTGGCTCAGGGCCTGAGTCCTAAGAGAGCCTCACCAGTGACCTGTAACCCTGGGGTGTAGACCCCTGTCTAACCTGAGTCTCTCCAAGTTCCAGTTGCCAGGTGAGACCCACTTCTCCTCCAGCCTGATGTCCTTCCCGTGGACCTGGCACTCAGGCCCTCTCTTGGTGCTGGCAGCGTCTGAGCCTCTCCTAGCATCACAGGTCTGTGACCAGGCCTTCAGGGCTTCTCATGTCCCCAGATGCTAATCTCCTAATTCCTGCTTGGCGCCAGCTGATCTGAGTCAGGGCTTCCAGCTGTAGATCTGCCCTTGGAATCCTTCCACCTAGGGTCCAGTGGCTCTTCTTCTGACCCACCCACCCACCTAGGCCTGGGACAGTGTGCTGGGCACCACAAGGCTCTTGAAGAGGCTGGGACACTGGGCCAGCCTGGAAAAAGAGCAGTCTGGCCTGGGGACCTGGGTCTTGTGCACCCACCCCCTGCTGAGTCTTGGCACCCAGACTGCCTGTCCTGGCCCTTTTCCTTCACTCAGACCCCCACCTGCTGCACCTGCAGTCCCGTTCTACCTGCCAGCCACAGGCCCCTGCCAGCAGAGAGCTCAGTGAGCAGACACCCACATCCGGCACGCTTCAACCCCTTCCCTTCCCCAGCTGGGAGGTGGAGGGGCCGGTGTGTCTGCTCACTCAGCAAGCGCCTCCCTGACCTGGCTTGTGCTGCTCTGTGCTGGACATGGGGCATCCCACAGGCACTCCCTGGCTCTAGCAGATCCAAACTCACCACCCACCACAGCCAGGACACCCTGCCAGACTGCAGCACACTTGAGATCCTCCTCTGCTCTCCTTCCAACCTTCCCACCCACCCTGGACCATATCTACACGCCTGCTGCAATGTGGGTGTGTCCTGCTTCCCACAGGCTGTGCAGCTGCAGACTCCCCAGAACTGAGCCTACCTCCAACATCTTGTGTCACCACTCTCATAGATGTCCCTGGAACCACTACCTGACATGTCAGTGACAATATCAACAGTCAATTACTACCACCACTGTCAGCATCATCCTTATCTCCATTACTACCATCATCAGAATCACATTACACTATCAACTCCACCACCACCACCACCACCACCACCACCCTTACATTATCCACACTGCCACCATCACCATCACCAGTACCAATGGTATCATCAACATTAACACAAATAAATAACACTACCTCCCTCACCCCCACCATCAACAACCACACCATCATAACAAAATCATTACCACCACTAGCACTACCATTAACAGCACCATCAACATTATCAACATTAGTTGTTACCATTATATTACCATCGTCTCCACTATCAACATCACCATTACTATCAATAGCATCAACCATTACATTCATAGCACCACCATCACCACCACCACCCTACCACCACACCCACCGTACCCACTACCAACACCAACAACAACACCACACCTACCATACCCACTACCACAACCACCACCACCACCACTACCACCAACAACAACACTGCACCCAACATACCCACTACCACAACCACCACCACCATCACACCCAACATACCCACTACCACCACCATTACCCCCACCCCCACCATCACCACCATCACTACTGCCTCCCTCACTGTCATATCACACACCAGCAGCAGCATCGCTGCTGTATCAGTGGGAATACCATCACCATTGTCACTACCCTGGTACCACCAGCACCCAGTATAGGAATCACTTGGACTGTCATCATCACTTCCATCCACAATCGTTACCACTTTCTCCATGACTGTCCCTTCAAGGCCACCACAATTACCACCTGTTCCCCCATGGTCAGCACACCACATCTACCATTAGCAGCCTCAGATGACCTCATCCTCACCCTTACTGTCACCTCATCGGAACCAGTGCCATGACTGTCACACCACCATCACCAGCATTCAACAGTCTTCTGGCCCCACCTGGTCTTGCAGGTGGTCTCACCATCACCCCAGCTCACCACCGCTGCCATACCCCCAACCCCACTCTCCTGGCATCTCCCAGGTCACCTGACTCTAAAGGCCCCGGGGCCTACATCCTGCACCCCTCCCAGCCGCCGGGCACCTCCGCAAGGCCAGGATAGGAGAACAGATGCCCGTGGCACCGGCCTTCCCTGCATCTGCCTCACATCCTGCATTGCCACATCCGGAGCCAGGGGCCCTGCAGATACAGTCAGCCACACTGCTCTCCCAACGCTGAGCTGCCCGGAATGGCCTGCGAGGGCTTTGCCCTTCAAGGAGGAGGCTCCATCCTCGCAGGGACATGGGTGGCATGCAGCTCCGCAGCCACATACTCCCCCACCCTGGCCAGGCTTCCTCCATGTTGCTGGTGTCAACCTGAATATGAGGGCCACTTGGTGGGGGCAGGACCCAGAGCCTGCTGTGAGGCCTCAGGCAAGCAGGGCCACTGGCCCAGGCTGGTGTGCTATCTGAGGTCTGCCCATCTGCACTTGCCAGGGCTGGTGGAGAAAGAAGCGTGGTGCAGAGCCTGGCACACAGCAGTGTCTGGAAGGCCCAGCTCTCTCCTTCTGTGCCCTGCCCCAATGCCAGCCCCCTCTGCTTGGCCATCCCCATAGCCAACAAGCTCCCTTCCATGCATCTGAAAGAGGAATGGGACATGGGCATGGGGCTTCCTGGGAGTCCAGGCCTGTGGTGCCCTGCTCCCACGTGGGCTCACCCTTCACAGAGGGCCCAGCTGCTGCCCTCCAGGTGTGTCCCTCTGGAAAGTGCTGATGGAGCACCAGCGTCCACCCCAGTGCATCCTCCAGCCATGGCAAGTGCCCCATTTACAGAGGCAAAGACCGAGGCTCAAGGTAGATGCAGCTTGCCCTGGCCTCCTTTGTAAGGAGCAGAGCCAGCTCTAAGTGTCTAAGTAGAAGGCCCAGCAGCCTGGGGTATGGGGGTGGGCCTGCTGCCACCCTGTCCCCTCCTTCACTGACAAGTACCCCACAGCCTCGCCTCATGTCTGCCACAGTCCAGACACTGGGG
>PVKS010020698.1:0-36366 GCA_004027875.1 Aplodontia rufa
CTCCCTAGTTTTTGTCTGTACCCTAGTTTTTTTGTCTGTACTGAAATCTACATAACACCTGGCAACTCCCTTAGAAGGATTATTGATTCCTTGGCTGTCTCCCCTCCTCCTCTATAAAAACCCGTGTGCCTTGGTAATAAACGGATTCTGAGCTGCCATCAGCTGCGTGTGGTTGCCTCGTTTCCCCGGCTGGGAGGGACGGGGTCCCCGGACACGGGGGGGACCCGGGTTCCAGCCGTCGGCACTCACCCTCCTCCTGATCGGCTCCCGGGGGACAATACAACTCCCCACAAAAACTTTATCTGTTATTTTAACAGCTTCAGCTTTATGTTTCTTGTATTAATATGAATGAAGGGAAAGAATATTTCACATTGTAAATTTTCTATTGCTGCTAGAAAGAATTACCATAAACTTCATGGCTTAAAGCACAAATTTAACTTCCAGTTCTGAAGTAAAAAACCTGCTGTGGGTCTCACTTGACTGAAATCCAGGTGTCAGCAGGGCTGTGCTCCTCCCAGAGGCTCTAGGGGAGAATCTGCTTCCTGGTCTCCTCTAGCAGCAGGAGGCCATCTGCGCTGCTGGCCCTGTGGCCTCTTCTCTCCATCTTCCAGGCCGGCAGTGCAGAGAGTCCTTCTGGTGCGTCCCTCCAGTTCTGCTTCCATTTTCACGTCTCCTTCTGGGGCTTCTGCCTTGCTCATCAACTTGTCAGGACTCCGGTGATGGCAAGCAGCTCACCTGGTTCGTCCAGCAGACACTCAGTACTTGGGGGTCCCTTGATTAGCAATCTTCATTCCGTCTGCAATCTGAATTCCCCTTTGCCACATTCACAGATGCTGGGCAATAGGACCTAGATAACTTTAGGAGGCATATTTCTTTCTATCACAAATACCTACTGTCACCCTGGACTTTATGAAAAACAGAGAGTAGCCTGTAATCTAGTTAGAAAAGCAAGAACGTACAAAAAATTTAAAGAAAATCAAATAACAACTGAAGGCAACAGTGGCAGAGATGTTATAAGCTGCACTTGATTCACTGCCAGATCTTTCCATCAAGCCTGATGGAGTTGCTGTGACATTATAGGAAATCTAATCCCACAGCTTGACTGCTGAGAAAGGAGGATGCACTCTGGACCTGGAAGAGTTGCTGATGGGGAAAAGGCCACTGGGGAAACAGCAGGCTGTGAGTGAAAGGACAAATGTGTGTGTGTGTGTGTGTGTGTGTGTGCGCGCGCGCGCACACACACGCACATGTGCATGCACATCTGTGCAAGGACAGAGGGAAGGCATGAAAGAGGAGGTAGGAAAGATAAGGAAGGATAGTGCCAGATTCAGGAGATTGGTTTTGATCCTGAATTCTTCCATGGTGTTTGCATTTTTAAAAAATGTATCATCCCAAGTTCAAATATGCACCTATCTTTTCTGCTAGTCCTACGAAGGTTTCATCTTTTTATATTTGACACTTTGAAAAATGTGTATGGACTGTGTATGTATGGTAGAGTGCCTGCCTAGCATGCTAAAGGCACCTATCCCCAGCAGCAGCCCTCACCCATCACACACACATAAAAAATGTGTGTTAGAGCCAGGCACATTGGTTTATGCCTGTAATCCCAGACACTTGGAAGGATTACAAAACCGAGGCCAACCTTAGTAACTTAACAGCAATATTGTCTCAAAAATAAAAAAAATAGTGGGTGCCGTGGCACTAGCCTGTAATCCCATTGACTCAGGTGGCTGAGGCAGGAGGGTTGCAAGCTCAAAGCCAACCTCAGCAACTTAATGAGGCCCTAAATAACTTTGCAAGATTCTGCTTCAAAATAAAAAATAAAATGGGCTGGGGATGTGGCTCAGGGGGTAAGTGCCCCTGGGTTCAATCCCTAGTACCAAAATCCATCAATCAATCAATCCTAAACCCAGAAAACTCTTAGGAGCTAGCTCAGTGGGAAAATCCCTGGGTTCAAACCCCAGAACCATCCTCACCACACACACACACACACACAAATGTGTCTTAGGTTAATAGAATGATCATGTCTCAGCTTCCTGAGTTGCTGAGATTACAGGTGTGTGTCACAGTGCCCAGCTACAGATGGGAGTTCTGCAAAACCTGCAGGAGCTCCAGGAGGAGAGCCGTTGGCACCTCTGGTGGACTCTGAGACCTCCCTGCTGCTGGCTGCTGTGGCACCTGCTGTTGGAGGAGAGGCAGAAGGAACAGGAGGAGGACAAGAGCTGATAGCTTTGCTGGGGAGACCAGGAAATTGTGTTGCTCCCACCTAGCCCAACCCTACTCCCACCCTGCACACCAGGGCCAAGGGGCCAAGAGGAAGGTGCAGTGCTGGGAGGGTATTGTGGGTTCCCTTGGCAGCAGGTCCTGGCTGTGGGGCCTGGTCAAGGTGAAAACAAGACCAGGATGACATCATCCTGCAAGGCCAGGCAGCCCTTGTCTCAGGTGCCCAACAACTAGGAAGGTGGTGACCCTGCACTTCCGTACACTAGGGCTTCCTCTCTCATGAAGCTGGTTCCATACATCGACAGCAAGAAGGCAGACAGCAAGATACCTGTGTTTTCAGGGAAAGCTGTGTCCCAGTCTTTACTTCAACAGGCTGTAAATCTTAGAAAAGGGCCTCACATCCGTGTCCATCCAAACTCCAATGCCTATATGAAGTTGGTTGTTTTTATATGTTTGCTCTTTGGTAAATCTTCCCCAACTTTCTCCTATTTTTTATAGCTATATACAAGACAAAATAATATATACGTTATCTTGGATCTTTTGTAGCTTTGTGATAAAACCAAAGTATCGCAACTTTTTGAAACATCCTGACGTGAGGAATCATGCTAATCTGATGGTTCTCAAACTCCAGTGTATATCAGAATCACCTGGAGCACTTATTAAACAGCTTGCTGGACCCTTTTTCAGAGTTTGTCAGTCACTAGGTTGGGGGTGGAGTTCAAGAATGTACATTTCTAACAAATTCCCCCAGAAATGCTGCTGCTGCTGTCCAGGGATCCCACTTTGAGAAAACCAATGCTACAAACCAGCTTTCTTTACCAGTCTGTCTATGGTGGCCCTGCAGTTACTTCTGCTCTGACCGTTGTTGGCAAATGCACGGAATGGTCTCAAGAGCATGAGAGTGACTCATCTGGGGACTGTGACCTGCATTATCTGCAGCTGGTGGCCAATTGCAAAGTGGAGCAATTCAGAATCAAGGCATTAAATCACAGGAAATTAACAGGCACCACTGGGTATAAAACCCATAAAATCATTAGCATTCCTGTTTTTGTTATACACGTGCATCCTGCTTCACTTTGTGATTCTATCCAATAGAAGACCACACCCAGAGCAAACAAAAGACTGACATCAGAGAATGCTCAGGGTCACAGGCAGAATGGAAGCAAATTCAGTGAAATAAGGTTCTGGTGCTGATGATAAAGAAAAATGACTGTACATTAATTTAATTTCATAAGTATCCATATTGTTTATAACCATAGTAGAGAGGGAATCTGAATTTCTGTTGCCTCTGAGAGTGGTGCCTTCTTTATGCCAGAATAACTTCTCTCTGAATGTTTTCTATGAGTTAACCATTTGTGTGACCATTTCATACGGATTCATTTATAACTTGGGTAATATGGCATCTTAGAATAAAAAGCTGAAACATACTGTAGGGAACATTTGAATTTGAAATACAGGCCAATGAGGGAGGAATAAGATGAATCTTGGCATTTCTTTTTTTTTTTTTAAAAGAGGCTACTGAGAGAGAGAGACAGAGGGAATCAATTTTTATTGAGTTTTTCACATGGCTTTCGTTGCTCTGACACTTAGTTGTGTACATGGGTGCTGGGGTTTGAAGCTGTGTACTTGCACATGCCGGGCAAGCACTGTAACCACCGAGCCACTGCTCCAGGCCCATTGGCATTTCTCTTTTTTTTTTTTTTTTTTTTAAGAGAGAGGAACAGTGAGAGAGAGAGAAAGAGAGAAACAGCTTTATTTAGTTTTTCACATGGCCTTTGTTGCTCCAACACTTAGTTGTGTACGTGGTGCTGGAGTTTGAACTCGGGTCCTTGTGCATGCCAGGCAAGCGCTGAAACTGCTGAGTCACTGCTCCAGCCCGGCATTTCTTTTTTTAAAAGTTAAGTTGATTAGCACCAAGTAAAATGATTCAATACATAAAGTTTAGGAAATCTGGTTGGATTGATTTGACAAACATTATTTTGAAGGTTTTTCTTCCTATCATGTTCAGTAAGGTCACAAAATTCTTTCTCATGTCATAGGCTTCCTCAATTGGTGACATTTTCCCCTGGTGTTTCCTCCAGTTAGAACAAGATGACAATTTCTTTTTATTCATCCTTCTAATCTCTGGGTATTTTTCTAAATCTGCTCTATCTACTATTTAATATGATTGCATTGATGCACATAATTTAGGAAGGAATTGATTTAGATGAAATTTAAATTTAAATTCTGATTACTACTTAGGAAGATGGAAGGTTAGAAGTTTGCAGCTTCCTATCTCTTATTTAATTTAACCATAATGTGTTTCTATACTCATAAATACATGTAGATTCATTTTTAGAAGGCTTATACTATACATTTCTAATGGTAACTTGTTTTGATAATTTCTCAGATTATTTTTGCTGGTTAATCAGGAAATGAAGCATTTCAAACAAATTGTAAACACATCAGGAGAGTTAATCACCTCTGAGTCAGTAGTTTTAGTATCATTTTTTTCTGGCATATTCTGTATATCAACAAACAAAAAAACAAAGTACATATAACTTTTATTTGATTAAAATAAACATGCTAAAATTTTTCTAAGAAGACACAAAAATGTTGTCATTCATATGCCTGGGAGAACAGATCTTTCACTTCCATCCAGACCTCTTGGTGGCTTGGATGTAGCACAGGAAGTTAGTAAGTCCTCGTGTTTGCGATCATTCCTCTGCAGAAGTTAATACAGGAGATGCGAAATGTCTTGCTTCAGAATCTAATCTTGCTTAAAGAAAACTGAAAAAATAAATAAATAAAACAAAGACAGCAATTTCAGATTTTTGGCCTGGTAGCTGTACAGATAATAAGCTGAGTGAGTTTAGAAGCTTAAAACTAGCTCAGTGAATAAATATGAGAGTAATGTGACAGTAATGTGACATGCCATCTCCACAGTGGAGCTGGTTCTTTGCTGATTCTCTTACTTGGAGGGGAGGGCTATTATGTTCACTGCTTTTGTTGTTGTTGTTTTAAGAAAGTGACTCAGAGAGAGAGGGAGAGAGAGAATAAATTTTATTTAGTTTTTCATGTGGCTTTTGTTGCTCCAACACTTCACTGTGTACGTGGTGCTGGGGTTTGAACTCACGTACTTGCACGTGCCAGGCAAACGCCTAACCGCTGAGCCACCAGTCCAGCCCTGTTATGTTCACTTAGCATTTCTTCCTACAAGCATACCACCTTTAGAAATTATCTTTAGAAGGTGTCTCTGTTGGAGTGTTTCATTTCATGCACACCTCAGGATGCTCTAGAAGAGTGAGGAGACAGATTCAGATTGCACTGAGAGAAATTCAGAGGAGCCCAGGTCTTGGAACACTAAAGCTCCTGGGTTGTCTCAGTCCTATGCCCGCACTGTGACTGAACTTGAGAGCCTTTTCTCAGCAAGACATTTCTCAGGGTGGGCTAATTTTTCAGAATGAATGTTGTCTATATTTAAGAGCTAACATTAAATGCTTGGTATGCTTTAACTCACAATGATTCTGTGAGGCTGCGATGTTCATTTTTCAGAGGCAGAAACCGAAACACCGAAAGGGTAAGTGGCTTTCCTAAAGTCCTCCATTGGTAAGTGGTAGAGCTGGGATGAGGCCCTTCTCAGATTGGTTCAAGATCCTGTACTGTGTGTGTGTGTGTGTGTGCGTGTATGTGCGCATGTGTGTGTGTTAGTCAGCTTTGTGTTGCTGACAAGAACAATGTAGAGGAGGAGAGATTTATTTTGGCTCATGGTTTTATAGGTCTAGAGTCCATAGACTGCAGACTACATTGCTCTAGGCCCAAGGTGAGGCAGAACATCAAGGTGAAGGTCTTGGCAGAGGAAAGCAGTTCAATACTTGACAACAGGAAGCAGAGGGGGCTCCCAAAGGGTTGCCTCCAGGGGCCTGTCTCCTCTAGCCACACCCTGCCTGCCTTTATTTACCACCCAGTTAACCGATAACAGTAGATTAATCCACTGATGAAGTCATAGCTCTCATAATCTAATAATTTTCACCTCTGAAAATTCTTGCTTTGTCTCGCACATGAGTTTTTTGGGGACACCTCTTATCTAAACTGCAGTGGTGTGTGTAATACTTTGAAAAAAAGAAAAATTCATCAGATTGGACAAATTCTGATCGAGGTGACATCTGGTCTCATTCTTAAGGATGAATGGTTGTACAGTTCTTTTGAAAAGTGAATAAACTGTGTTAGGAAGGACTGTGGGCCTTTGTCTGCGCCCCTGCTGATGGAGGTGTTCAGCCAGAGTCTGTTCTGGGTGTCTTTCTCAGGAAAGCCAGACCAACTGGGGAAGAGCAACGAAACTGGCAAGAACATAAAACAGCTTCTGTATGGAAGCAAGAGCAAGAAACTCAAGACGCCACCCCTTCAGATCCCCAATTCTCACCCACAGAAGATAGAAGAACTACTGTTACAGAAATTGGGAGGTTTAGGTTCCTTGGCTATTCCATTAGTGAGCTACAGTAACATGGGCAAGTCTCTTAACATTTCTGGGCCTTGAATTCCTTAGCTCAGCTAGATTCTGAGTTTCTAGGAAACAGTATCAAGGCAGTGTTTGGTAAAAGTTAGGAGCTGTGTTGACTCTGGTATCAAGCCTTGTGAGTTTGTATCCCAGTTAATTCTACTCACTTGAACTTTGGGCAAAATCATTTACTTCCCAGTGTACAGATTCTCCATCTTTGCTGCAAAGATATTCATGAATTCAAAGATATTCTCCTCAAAGATATTTCACATTGTTGTTGGGAGAAACAAAATGGGTTAGTACATATACTCTGTTTAGCAGAGTGCCCTGAACTTAGTAAGTGCTCAATAAATGCTAGCTTTCATTTTAAAAAGTTTTTTTTGGAGGGGGTGTACCAGGTTAAGGGTATTTAACCACTGAGAAGGGTATTTAACCACTGAGCCACATCCCTAGTCCTTTTTATTTTTTATTTTGAGACAAGGTCTCACTAAGTTGCTGAGGCTGGTTTTGAACTTGTGATCCTCCTGCCTCAGCCTCTGGAGCTACTGGGATTACAGGCATGTGCCACTGAGCATGGCTAAATGTTAGCTTTCAACACTCTGCTACCGTTTCAAGGTCATACTTTATGTGACTGAGTGTATTTAAAGATGTCAACTCCCTGGTTCCTTTTTCCTTGATGTTTTCCAAGCTTAAGCGCTTTAAGAAATCAGAATTCTATTTGCAACTCTATTTTGTCTCCATTTCTGCCTAAGAAGGAACTCCCACACTTTTGGGAGTGGGTGGGTACTGGAGATTGAACCCAGGAGTGCTTTACCGCTGAGCTACTTACCCATTCCTTTTTTATTATTTATTTTGTGATAGAGCATTGCTACATTTTGCTGAGGGTCTCACTCACTAAAGTGCCAAGGCTGGCTTTGAGCTTACGATCCTCCTGCCTCAGCCCCCGGAGTCACTGGGATCATAGGCATGAGCCACTCTGCCTGGTTGGAATTCCCCAACTTTAAGCTGTTATCTAGGCAGGGATTCAAGAAGGTAGAGGCAAGAGTTGGAACAAGAGAACAAAAGGGACAATAATCCCAGGAGGGCTGAGTGGGTTAGTACAAATTGGGAAGGCCAGGAACTACTTACATACTAATCTCATACATGTATGAGATTTTTTCCCTTATGTGAAATCCATGCTAATAATGAGCTAGGGCAGCTAGGAGTGTCGCCCTATCAGGTAGGACCCACCCATTCTTCTGTTGCCATCTGTTTACTCCTACTTTCATTCCACCACTTTCCATTTCCCAGCAACTCTGTTCATTGACACCACCTACAGGTCCTGATGTTGAGGGAGGCGTCCCAACGCCACTGCAGAAGGTGTCCCTCTCTGCCCAGCCTCAAGAGAGGAGCTACAGGAGTCCTGGGCAGTACCAGAGGTAGACCCATCCTTCTGCAAACGGTGAGGAAATGAGATCATTTTAAAGCTGAAATTTCATCAGAGTCCAATGTTTTAAAGTCATCTATAAAACAAAGATTCTTGAGGCTTCCTTTCTCCTCAAGCTCAAATATATCATTATAGTGCAAGAATTGCAATTTAAATTGTGAAATAGTCCTTAGTTTACAAAATACACTTCTTAAAGCTGTGAATTTTCGGAATGAAAGGGACTTTTGAGAGCATTCAGTCCCACGTCAGCATTTTTTTTAGATGCGGGGACTGAGAGGTGATGAAGTAAAGACATTTGTCCTCGTTCGTGGGGCCTAATTACCAGAGCTGAGACAAAAGCAGAATTCTGTCAAGTTATTTTCATTACATCACAGAGAACCTCTCCTCCAAAGTAATTATTGTCATTATGTTGTAAAGGATTCCAGAATGTAAGGACAGGTAAAACAGCAACAACAGCTCATGCAGAATGGTAGTTAAGGATTTGAGGCCTGGGGCCAAACCACTGGGCTGGAACCCAGTCTTCTCTACTTGTTAGCGTGTGATCTTGGGCAAATTGTTCCATCTCTCTGTGAAGGCACTATTAACCTGTTTGCAAATGTGTCAGTGTGTTTATAGAGTGTTGTGCTAAGTTAGGGACAGATTATATTTATGTAAATCAGGAAGCTTTGATAAATTTTGGTGCTCATAGGACCAGGGAATGTGGCTCAGTGGTGAAGTGCTTTCTTAGCAAGCACAAGGCCCCAAGTTCAAACCCCAGTTCAGAAAAAAAAATTGGTGAAGAATTGTCAATTGTTCCTTCTGAAAGGCATACTTACAGATTTTGGCTTTGCTAAGTGGTGAATAGCTAGGGATGTCTACATCCTGGATTCTTTTCTAGGTCATTTTTAGCCTTGGAATCATGAGAAATTGGAATTCTCTTCCTAACTCTATCTTATCTCCAAAGAAGTATAATCCAACTCTATAGTTCTGAGGATAGGAATCTGGGCAAAGCTTGTTCTTAGCAATATCCTATCATCCCAATGCCTAAATGTCAGTCCAATGCCTAAAAAAGAAGTATTAGTGAAAGAGGAATACAGTGGCACCTTTAGAAATTTGATATAGAAATGGGTAAGAGGTGATCATCTGGTTGGACTTGGAGAGTACGGGGCTTATACTGAACTGGATTTGCCAGGGGGAATGATGGTAAGGTGAGGGGTGCCATTGATGTCCCTTCAATGCCAGACCTTGAAATCTTCGTGAATGAATGAAAAGACAGCAGACCCAGGAATTTCCCTCAGCAGACACCATCACTGAGATGAAACCTCCAAGCAATATCAGGAAGGAAGGACTCTCAAAATGGGACCTCAGATGGATTTGTTCTAAATGAATTGAATTTGAATGCATTGAGTTTACAAGTTGATACCCCTAGGCTAGAGAAGTCTATGCTATAATGATTAAGAGAGACAAATTCTGTGCTCTTAATGGAAGCCAATTTGAACATGGCCTTTGACCTAAGATTTGTGACTCATAGCCTAGAAGACAATGTTTCAGAGTGCACACACCTCTCTGATGAAACTCTCATCATCTCTTCACTTTTTCCAATTTTATTTTCTTTTTTCTTTTTTTCTTTGTACCAGGGATTGAACCCAGGGACTCTTAACCACCGAGCCACATCTCCAGCTCTTTTTATTTTTTATTTTGAGACAGGGTCTCACTAAGTTGCTTAGGGCCTCACTAAATTGCTGAGGCTGGCCTTGAACTTGTGATCTTCCTGCCTCAGCCTCCCATATTGCTGAGATTACAGGTGTGCACTACCACACCCAGCTCCAATTTTATTTTCACCTAGCGTCATACACCAAAATGGTGGTACAGCCTTAATCCAAGGAAGCAGTTTGGCTGACAATTGTAGTACTAGATGTGTTAGCTTTTTTTTAAAATTTTTTAATTTTTTTTAACCACCTGTTCTTCACAGTGTTATGAGATTAACAACGTTATGTCTCCGGACCATTTTACATCTTCATGTGAAGCTCATATGTCTGAGATATTAATGTTGTGTTTATAATCCAGAATGATCTGCTGAAGTAATATATTTAGATACCTAAATGAAAGTGGAGTTTGTGTTTTCTTAATTCAATTGAAGTTTCTAATTAGAGTTTTTTAAAATAAATTTTATTTTTTCATCTGATTTTTGTTTTTCCAGAATTTTTTTAAAGAGAGGAGGACAGTGAAAGAGAGACGGAGAGAGAAAGAGAATCAACTTTTATTGAGTTTTTCACATGGCTTCTGTTGTTCTGACACTTAGCTGTGTACATGGGTGCTGGGGTTTGAACCCATGTACTTTTGCACGCTGGGCAAGCGCCGTAACCACTGAGCCACGGCTCCAGCCCTGTTTTTCCAACATTTTGTGTATGTAGTGCTGGGGTTCGAACCCAGGTCCTCACATATGGCAGACACTACTGCTGAGCCACCACTCTAGCACTTAATTATAATTTTTTTTCTTTTCTACTTAATTATAATTTTTAATGGAACAATGAGTTTTAAATTTACATGGAACCAAGAATCACCCATTTTCTCTTTGTTAACAAATTCTTCTTTCTCCATCTAATGCCAATTTTTTTTCATTTATTTTTATTTCTATCTGGAAACTTGTCTGACTGGTCTCTGCTTCTGAAGACAGCAGGCTGTAGAAATGTCTTTGAGTTCCCTGCCTGATGACTGCACACATGACTAATTGCGTTTGAGGCACATTCTTGTCAGATAGCTATGTTACATAGTTCCAGAGAATCACCAGTATGTGTAGGTCATTAAAATGTTTTTCTTTTAAAATGACCTCAGTGTTTATTAAAATAGCAAATAGCTTTATTCTCCTTCCTTTGTAGAATTATGGTTTGTTTTCTTTGGTCTTCATGGCTAGACTTCCTTTGGAAGACTGAAAATAATTTTTTTCCTTTTACGGAGGCCTCTTATAGGGGCTGGAGTGCTGGCTCCGTGGCAGAGCACATGCCTGGCATGCACGAGGACCCAGGTGTGATTCTCAGCACCACCTCTGCAACTAAGTGTAAGGAAAAACTAAAACCGGATGAAAAAATAAGTAAAACTGATTTTCTCTTTCTCTCTCTCTCACTCTCTCTTAAAAAACAAAAACAAAAACAAAAACAAAAACAAAAAAAACCCAAGTCCTTTTCTATCTGACAAACACTGCCTTTTCAATAAAACTGAAATACCCTTGATTAATTTTCCATTGTTGTTTCTGGGTTTATTCACCAATGTAATTAGTATTATTAAAACTGTTCTTGGAGCAGAGTTTAATTCCTCAGCTTTTGTTTCTGATGTTAAGATGTTAACATGATTAGTTTTGGAGAGGAAAAAAAATGGCATTGCAGATATCCCAGCAGCGGAAGCAGTCCCCAACCTCTAGCCTCTGCCTGCATCTGTTTACAAGCACACTTCCCTGCAGTGTCACAGAGTTTGTGACTGTTCCTCCAGTCTAGGGAAAGTTGAGAGGCCTCTGCTCTGAACCGTTACAAAGGAATGTCATCTGATAAATGGATCAAAGGAACCACTCACTGAAAGCAATTTCATTTTCTGAGAAAAAGAAGTCACTGTTTTTAAGAAGGCATTCTTTAGACCCTGTCAGAATTTTAAAATGAAATATTCCCATTTAAAAGTCTTGAGAACTGGGAGCATAGCTCAGTGGTAGAGTGCTTACCCATCACCACAAAAACAAATAAATGAAAATACAAATCTTGTATTCTTTAGTAAAAATGAATTTCAGTAATGCCTATTTCTTTTCTTTGTTTTTTTTTTTTTTTGGTACCAGGAATTGAACCCAGGGGCTCTTAACCACTGAGCCACATCCCCTTCCATTTTTTATTTTTAGTTTAAAAATTTATTTTTTTTTTAAGAGAGAAGGAAGGGCTGGAACAGTGGCTTGGTGCTTGCCCGGCATGCGCAAGTACACTGGTTCAAACCCTAGCACCCACCTACACAAGTAAGTGTCAGAGCAACAAATGTGAAAAACTCAACGAAAATTGATTCTCTCTGTCTCTCTCTCTCCCTCTCTGTCTCTCTCTCTCTCACTGTCCTTTCTTAAAAAAAAAAAAACAAGAGAGAAGAACAGTGAGAAAGAGAGAGAGAATCAATTTTTATTGAGTTTTTCACATGGCTTTTGTTGCTCTGACACTTAGTTGTGTACGTGGGTGCTGGGTTTGAACCTGTGTACTCTCACATGCTGGGCAAGTGCCATAACCGCTGAGCTACTGCTCCAGCCCCTTATTTTTTTTATTTTGAGAGAGGCTCTTGCTAAGTTCCTTAGGGCCTCACAAAGTTGCTGAGCTTGGCTTTGAACTTGAGATCCTCATGCTTTCTTTACCTCCCAAGTTGCTGGGATTACATGCATGTGCCACCGTGTCCAGCATCCCTGTTTCATTCATGTCTCGTCCCTTTGTAATCCCGTGGTTGGCCCTTTGTCACCCAGTGGATTTCCAAGTCCTTTAGCAAAAATATTACCACCATCTGGTAAGCTGGGATACTAAGAGGACTCAAGTGTTAAACATTCTATCCAAAATTGTAGGTTCCACGGATGACCAATTGTGCAGTAAACTGTGTAATTATGAGCTACTATTGTTTATCTGACATAGGAGGCATTTTTGTTCTGGATAAGAGCACCTATTTTTAAGTTGCAGCAGAAAAAATTCAGTACATAAAGACTATTCTGTTAATTGTCTCTTCCCCAATTATTTCTCCATTTTATTTATTTTATTATTCTTTTCTGCTACAAAAGTTACTTCTTAGTTGGATGGGGTGGTGCAATCCCGTAAACCCAGTGAGTATAGAGAAGACCAAGGTAGGAGGATAACAAGTTTGAGGCCAGCCTTAACAATTTAGTGAGACCCTCAGCAATTTAGCAAGACCCTGTCTTAAAACTAAAATTAGCTGAGTGCTGTGGTGCACTTCTGTAATCCCAGCGGCTTGGGAGGCTGAGGCAGGAGGATCCCAAGTTTAAAGTCAGCCTCAGAAATTTAGCAAGGCCTTAAGCAACTTAGAAAGACCCTGTCTCAAAATAAAATATAAAAAGGGCTGCAGATGTGGCTCAGTGGTTGAGTGCCCCTGGGTTCAATCCCTGGTACCCAAAAATAAATAAATAAAAAATTTAAAGGGCTGGAGTTATAGCTCAGTGGTAAAGAACCCCTGAATTCAATCCTCAGTTAAAAAAAAAAACAAAACAACCTTTATCTCTGCCTTAGATTTTCTCCAAACTTCCCTTTTCTGGTTTCTGAAAAAAATCTGGAGATGAATAAGTGCAAAGACAGAAGAAGATGGCAAAGAGTCCAAGGGAAAGCAGCAGAGGAGGGAGGCTGAGGGGCCAACAGCTGATGGGTGGGTGGGATGGACCTGTCCCCAACACTTCTGGGCTCCTCCCTCCTCAGCTGGCTAACCAAGGGCCAGCGCTTGGCCACTGAGCTTCCTCTGGCTTCTACTCAAGACTTCAAGACCATTTTCAGGGCAGACTGCCCTCAGAAGCAGGGGGTTGTCTTGCCTGTTGTTCCACAGAGTGATCCTGCCACTGGAACTGCTGGCCTATTGTCGTGGAAATTTGACAAGTGTGCTTCCTAGAAATGTCACAGATTGGCTTCTCTTTCTGTTTTCCTTCATTACAGTCACAGTGAGCCCCAGAGAGGAGAAGGCTCCCCATAGGAGGGAGTGTTTGTGAAATTCACTCTGCAGGGAAAACAATACTGTGGGGGTGTCCTTTTCAGTGGTGCTGTTGCTAGCAGGACAATTTACACAGCACTGCTGCCCTGATCTGTTTGGACTTGGTTTCCACTCTTGCATAATGCACATGCCAGGTTCTTTATACTGTGGAAAGCAGAGATCTCACAGATATCTGGGCTTGGAGAGCTGTCAGGCTCTCTCATTTTACTTGGAGTCAGGTAGAGACTTCAAGATATATATTGTTTAAATCTTTTTTTTTTTTAATTTCTAAACCAATATATCAACAGTAAAGAACAGCTTTAATTGTTCTTACATATTTTTTCTTTTCTTCTTTCCTTCCTTTCTCCCAACCTTCTTGATGGGTGGGTTGAGGGGTCTCACTATGTTGCCCAGGGTGGTCTGGAACTTCTGAACTCAAATGTTCCTCCTACCTCCCCCTCTCGAGTAGCTGATTACAGGCAATGCCATGATGCCCAGCGTTTGTTTTCTTTTCTTTCTTTCTGTCTTTTTTTTTTTTTTTAAGAGAGAGGGACAGTGAGAGAGAGAGAGAAAGAGAGAACCAATTTTATTTAGTTTTTCATGTGACTTTCATTGCTCTGACACTTAGTTGTGTATGTTGTGCTGGGGTTCAAACCCACATCCTCCTGTATACCAGGCAAGCGCCGAAACTGCTGAGCCACCACTCCAGTCCCAATGCCCAGCATTCTTACATATTTTAGATATAACTAACTAAATAAATAAATAAAGCACCAGTTCTCAACTCTGACTCCTCATTTGAATAACCCAAGGAGCTTTTCAAACTCCAAATGTTCAGGCCTTAGTCTAGACCAAATGAATCTGAATCCACAGTGGGGTGAATCAAGCACCTGTATTTTTAATAAACTCTTCAGATATGCTGAGAATCACCGTAGGAGATCATTTAAAATAGCCACTTTGGGATTGCAGCTCAGTGGTAGGGCACTTACCTAGCAGGTACAGGGCACGGATTCAATCCCCAACAACATCCCTCAAAAAAATTTGGGAACAAAGAACCCACTTCACTCTTCAATAAACTTATGAAGTAATTTCTCCCTGGTGACACTGCCCCCCTAGCCCCAGAAGCAATCACAGAATTAATTTATTGTTTATCATTCTCTCTCTCTATATATATATATGTATATAAATAAAATATATGAACATATAAATATATGAATATTTATTTATTTTAGTGTTGGGAATCAACCCCAGGACCTTGCACATGCTACATAAGTACTCTACCACTGAGTCCCAGCCCTAATCTAAATATTTAAATCACATGCATGTATATGTTTGTAATGCAAATAAGTGACATTGTGCTTATATTTTTTAAACTTTATATAAAGGGAATTATGTCATACATATCTTTTTGAAACTTCCTTTTTCCCCTAAAATTTTTTTCATATTGACTTATACAAATAGAGTTCATTTTCATTACTTTATAGTATCCTACTATGAATGCTCAAAATATGTCTATTTTTGAAGTGAGTTGGTGATATTCTGCTTTAACAAAACGGTTTCCAATGTGGAAGTTTTTTCTCCAAGTTTTAAGTTGTTAAAAAGATTAATTGGGAGACAAATTAGGGTAAAGTGGCTCTGGTGCCTTGAATTCATACATAAACAAACTAAAACCCAACTCATAGGAAATGATCCTGGTCAAGGGAAACTCAAGCTTATTCTATCAGAAGCCACCAATTAACCTCAAATCGAGACTCTACCAATTGGAAACTACTAACTTCTAACTATAGACTTCCCACTTTAGTCAATCAAATATTCTATGTCTTTCTTCCCCAAGTGCCATATAAAAAATTTTCCCGCCCTCCTCCTTGGAAGAGGCCTAAATTCTTGGGATCTGGTGCTGCCTCATTCATGAACACTTAAATAAACTACTTTAATATATCTAAGTTTATCTGTTTTAAAAAAATTTTTTTTTCAAGAGAGAGGGAGAGAGAGAGAGAGAGAGAGAAAGAGAATCAATTGTATTTATTTATTTCATCTGGCTTCTGTTTTCCAACACCTAGTTGTGTATGTGATGCTGGGATTTGAACCCAGGTCCTCGTGCATGACAAGCAAGCCACTGCTCCAGTCCCTAAGCTTATCTTCTAACAAGAATATTTTCCCTTTTTCTCTCTTCTTCTTTGGTGCTTAGGATCGAACTCAGGGCCTAGCACATGCTAAGCCCATGCTCTACCACTGAGCTATACCCCAGCCAAGTATACATATGTTAATAGCAATAATTCCATTATAACTCAATTTTGAGATCTTTTAAAATTTAATATTACATCATAAACTCTTTCCATATTTTCTTATATCATAATGATTATTTAATTAGATAGTTTTCTTTATGTTTATTTATCATAATTTACCTATATGTACTTCTAATAGAATGCTAATATATGTTGGGGATAATGGAGTTGGTAATGCCATAAGGAAGATTTGGAAGTATATTGCTTAAACATGTTTTTAAATTATTTCCCTGGAATAAATGGCCAGGAGAATGAGTGAGCAATTTTGTGATTCTTGATACATTTTACAATATTGTTTTCCAAAAGTACTGTAACCATCTCTGACTTAATCTCAGGTGATTTTGTTTCATGGGAGAATATAGTAATAGGAATGTTTCTTTTGAGGAAGCCACATTCTTGGTTGCAAACTCTTAGAACAAATCAAATATGAAAAAAATTCCTGGAACTGGATCTGTTTAAAAATAGACTAATATGCAAAACTAAATGAATAGCAAAAATGTAAAAGATGGCTATACTTTGGGTAATAAGTTGATTCTTGATGTGATTTAACAATTATAATTGACAATTATGTTGATTAACCTCTCTTTATCTATAAATTGGGAAAGTAACAGGAATAGTAGGGCTGGGGATGTAGCTCCATAGCATAATGGTTATCTTCCCCTGTACAAATCCCTGGGTTGCATCCTCAGGACTGAAAACAAAAACAAACAAACGAAAACAGAGCAATAACACCAAGAAGCACAACAACATTTTTACAGATATTATCATGTGCTAGAATACAGTTTTAGATGTTCAAGATATGATAGCATTTAATCTTAACAGCTTTATGGGGGAGGCGTTACTTTTTATCATCCCTATTTGGAATGTTGAGAAACAGAGGTGCAGAGAGAGTCAATTGACTTGTCCAGGGTTTACAATGAGTAACTGGTGGAATTGGAATTCTAATTCAGACATTGTCCTTCCAGAGTTCATGCTCATTATCACTGTATAAATAAAATAGTTCATCTAAAACACCTAATCCAATCCTGAGCACATAGCAAGGACTCAATAGAGGCTTACTATTATTACTAAAATGCATTTTAAGCAACCAACCAAACTGGTATAGGAAGGGGCAGAATTTATTTAAAAGCCCTGGAGAACAGCAGACTCACTGTGTAGAAATTTCAGCACAGCAGTGGTAGTGTGCTCTTGGGCCCTGGACATGAACCAGGAGAGGCTGAATGACCACTTGTCAAGAACAATGTGGAAAAAAAGTTTCTGTATCAGGTGAGTGACTGAATTAGATGACCTCTAAGGAAACTTTTAACTATAGGATTCCTTGATTCTAGGCCAGAATCTTTTGTTCTTTTTCCACATAGGAAAGCTTCATTTGTTTCCTTTAATATTAGGTTCAGTTTACAAACTTTGTTGATGTGATTTTCATTTTAATTATCTGAATCATTTGCCAATGAGAACATGACTGTAGTTTGCGTAAGTCTTTGGCAATCTCTCATGTTGTAATATTGGATGTTATAACACCTGAACTTTATAATGATGGGTGTTGGGGAAACTGGCATATAAATATGTAAGTTACTAGTCTATTGTGGTCAGCCCTGCCAGACAGGGATCCATAGGTTTACTGTCACTTGGCTAAATATCATTTTGGAGTCTATCGTCTTTAACTATCTAGAGGACATGCAGGCCCATAAAATCATCATATGGGACATTGAAAATCTATGGGATTATGATTGTGGATGTGAGTTGATGTCACATCTGTAATAATCAAGTTTGCAAACAATTCAGGGGAGGTCCCGTGAGTTTCCTGCGGCGGGAGGGGAACTGTTCCCTTGATGGAAGTAATAGTTTTGCTCCTCTTGGTAAAGCTCTGCCTGATCTCATTTCTTGTCTTCCCTTTGGATTTCAGTCTAAGGAACTCTTTGTCCTTACCATTATATCTCGAGCAAACCTTTAGGATATTTCACAATTAGACACATCAACTTCATGTCATTTCTACAAAAGGAGCATTTGATTGAAAGGGCACAGTTAATTCCATTGCAAAGATGTTGAGGATGGAATCAGTGTCAGATGTGCCAGGCTAGCTCAGAGGATTGGTGCTGAGGAAATATTTTCTTCCTAGCTATCTGTTTTAGTCTTTGGTCTAGTGTTGCAGTGTTGGAATGTGTGGTTACCATGGAAATAGATGAAAATAGGCATAGAATTTTGGATATCAAA
Source organism: Aplodontia rufa (assembly GCA_004027875.1). NCBI lineage: Eukaryota > Metazoa > Chordata > Mammalia > Rodentia > Aplodontiidae > Aplodontia > Aplodontia rufa. Next base: position 18,293 of record PVKS010020698.1, read on the forward strand.
TTGTCAACAAATTTACTGTATAAAAATAGTAGAGTCAGAAGGGAGGCAGATAAAAACTTTCAAACAATATTAGGAGATTTAATCTATGATAAGGTAAATGAGAAGGCCAAGGAGCACATAGAACTTTAGACATCATATTCCCCCAAATCTTAAGGAATATAAAATGATCATTTATGACTCACCATCACTAAAACACATAATTTGCCTTACAAGGAAAATAATCTCTTTTTATCTGGTAGGATTCAACTATTTTCCACCCTAGTAGCAATTCTCCTCTAACAAAAGTTGCTACCTGTTGGCTGCTATTCATCATGGTACTTTGATACAAATGGGTTACATTATCTGCGTACACATCCTGTGTTAAATTAGAGATAATTGTAACTCAAATTTGAAATGTGAAAAAGAACATGTCCCTTTATTTTGAGCAAACTAAGATTTGCCTTGCAAACTGGTCAACTAATAAACAATTATGAGCATACGTTTGAAGCATTTTGCTTTTGGGAACTTCAAAGAGTGTGGCAAGCTGTCCGTCAGTTAATTATAAGCATCATTATCCTTGTGCTGTTCTTAATGAATCCAGTAGGGTAAGGGGTGGGGCCTACAGTCTCCCAGGAAGCTTGAACTAGAACCCTCAAGACATGGACAACAACAGAAGGTGGCCAGTCACTGCTTTTTCAGAATGCGGGTGGCATTACCAGAAGGAACACGTGTTATTTACATACATAAAATAAATATTGAAAGATTGGCTTAGGCTAAAAATATTCCAGGTAAGCTTGCAGGACTGGATACTAAAAGGGTGAGCTCATGTTATGGACTGTCAACACAGAAAAATTATTTTTTTATTCTGTCTTAAGGCTAAAGTCAATTTTTGAGTCAAATAACAGGCAAACATCATTTGGGAAGGAATTGATGAAAAGCTTGTTCAAGAAATGACAAATGTAAATTATAGCCAGTTACACATCTACATTTACAGTATCACCCTTAACCAAATTATATTTTGTTACATTTTTAGAGATGGCATAGTTATCAGCATTAATTTGAAAATTAGTTTGACATAGTCTATTTTGTGTAACATTTATCCTGGACAAGGCAGTAGATTTATCATCTGTTAAAAAACAAAAACAGAAAACAGAAAAACAATAGGGACAAGCTGCCTCATTTGGAAAGAAAAAAGAAGTGTCTCTCTTCTGTGGTGGAGAAGGAAGCACAAAGTGATGGAGGCAGCTTGCACTTATGCCTCTATTTTTTTTTTTTCTTTTTAAACCAGGGGTTGAACCCTGAGGCACTTAACCACTAAGCAACATCCCCAGTCCTTTTTATATTTTATTTTATATATTTATTTTATGTAAAATAATTTTATATAAATAATATAATTTTATATAAATAATAATATTTATATTTTATATATTTATTTTATTTTAAGACAGGGTCTCTCTTGCTTAGGGCCTCTCCAAGTTGCTGAATGAGGCTGGTTTTGAACTTGCAATCCTTCTGACTCAGCCTCCCGAGTCACTGGGATTATAGGCGTGCACCACTGCACCAGGCTACACCTTCTGGCATAGATATCTCGTTTGTGGAATAACCCTGCCCAAAGATTCCTGGAGAAAATACTTTTTTTTGATGTTGTTTAACGCAGGTAGGGTTGCTCTGTAAACATAAGCGTGGCTGGACGTCTTGAATTTCCCCAGTTGAGTCCTGTGGGTCAGAGCTGGAGGAACTCAGGACCTACCTGCTGAGGAGGCGACAGGAAGGGAAATTGGGCACCAGCTGGGGCAACACGCAATCATGGTGGCCTTGTGCCAGACTCCTGTCTCTCACACGGCTTGTCCAGTCAGCTTCCACTTGGAGGCTGAAGCCCGGGTGAGGAAAGGACAGGTTTCTCCTCTCTCCTTTAGTAAGGTGGCATGAATCCCTCCTATGAATGCACTCTTCCCAGAGGGAGGGCATCTCTTTGCTAAATGCTAACACATCTAACAGACCCCCTGATTTGGGGCTGGTTAACACTGCAGTCCACTGGCAGGATTCAGAAATGGAAGGGACTTTAAGGACTTAAACATACAACATTATCATTTTACATGTGAAGATCTGAGACCCTGAGAGAGCCACAGAGCTAATTAGCGTCAGAGAATGGTACCAGCAGTGTCTTGACCAGGAGTCTTGCAAAGGAAAAGAACAAATATTTATCTCAAGAGAGCTGAGGGTGATGCCTCCAGGCCCATGCTCATTTCTGTGTGTAGTTTGTAAGCAATCTTGGTAGGAAACATAATTTTAGATGGGGTAATGTGGGGCGTCATATTTACAGAAATGAATCGTTGTGAGTCTGTCATGTGCACACAGTGCCAAACAGTTCTCTTCACGCTGTTTTATAAAACAATCGTATGCCTCACAGCTCTTCCTTATTGGGATGTGTCCTTAAGTGAACTCACGCAGATTAGATGCTTCATCTTCTGTTCCTTTGAGTCTCGCTCACACATTGAGGAAGCTAAACTTGAAATCCTGAATTCTCTGACCTGTATTTAGAGATAATTCCCTTTCTAGAAAATAGTCCTTATCTGAGCCTGAAGACTAGACAGCTGGGCAGCTGTTTAATGGGAAGACATATACTTTGACCAGCTTGCAAAGTGGAAATCCTTGCAATTTTTCCTTCATTTGCTCTGCTGTCTTGTGTGGTCGCAGTAAATTTATACAAACCAAAGAATGTTTAGGAAGCAGAAACAGACAGACAGCAACAGTTCATTATTAGCATCCTGGAAGCAAATTACATTGCTTTGATCCTGCTCTCAAAAACAAAGTGACAGATTCCATATAATATCTCTATGAAAATTATAAAGGAGATGATTTTTGCAAGATTGTGTATTTACTATGTGCCGGGCAGTTTTTTTGTTTCATATGTTCTTTTATTCAAGAAAAGTACTTTATCTTCCTGGTTGGTATCTGTCATCAAAATTTAGTTGGGCACGGTGCTGCACACCTGTAATCCCAGTGGTTTAAGAGGCTAAGGCAGGAGGATTGCAAGTTCAAAGCCAGCCTCAGCAACTTTGAATTTGGAGACTCTGTCTCAAAATAAAAAATAAAAAAGGGTGGGGATGTGACTCAGGGGTTAAGCATCACTGGGTTCAATTCCCAGTATCAAAAAACAAACAAACAAAAAAATCCCCGACTTCTTCTTGGGCTGGGCATGGCAGCGCATGCCTGTAATCCCAGTGACACAGAGACTGAGACAGGAAGATTGTGAGTTCAAAGTCAGCATCAGCAATTTAGTGAGAACCTGGGGATGTGGCTCAGAGGTTGAGTCTCTGGTTCAGTCCTCAGTACAAAAAAAAAAAAAACCTTATTCTTGGGAAAAAATTAGATGTTTCTTATTTGCGTTTTAATGTATGCATTTAATTACCTTGTAAATATTTCTTCAGCAACTATTCCAAACCTGTGCTAGGTGTTTGGATACAATGAGAAAAAAATAGATGTAATCTGTGCCTTCATGGCTTAGGCTAGTGAGTGAGACAATATAATAACACAAATATGTGTCAAATCACTAGTGATTAGCACTAGGATGGAGACATGCAAGGCACTAGGAGGCAGAGGTATTTGATCTTGTCTAAAAGCCAAGCAAAGCTTCTCAAAAAACCAAGGTTTGAACAGAAATGTGACGAATACTAAGGAGGAAAGAGCCTATGTTTTCAAGTCAAGAAAAAATAAGAAAAGGATCTGAACTAGTGGAGAGTCAGGGATGTGATGTGAATTACCGGGTTTTTTTTTTGTTTTGTTTTGTTTTGTTTTTTTAGAAAGAGAGAGAGGGAGAGAGAATCAATGGGAATCAATTTTATTTAGTTTTTCATGTGGCTTTCATTGCTCCAACATGTCGTCGTGTATGTGGTGCTGGGATTCCACATGCCAGGCAAGCACCGTAACCGCTGAGCAATGCTCCAGCCCACAGAAAATAGGTTTGGCTGAGATTAGGAGGGATCTTGGTAGACTGGTTAAGAGGGTATTAGAATAGACAACTTCAACTAAAGGTCGTAGAGAAGATGGAGGGGAAGACAGAGTTTCAACGGAATTGGGGGACGGCTTGGACATGGTGGTAACAGAGAAGCAGAGTTTTCACAGAGGACATGTGAGTTTCAGCGCTGTTCAGCAGATGACTAGCTCATTGAGACAGGTGACTACAGAAGGAAAGCGACTGAGGAGCACTGGTGGGTGTGAGGGGCAGGAGAAGAGGAATTCATGCTAAGCTTGAGCAATTTTGAGAACCCCAGGAGGACAAGGGAAGGTGACAGCTGTACAATCAAGTTTGAAACCTGAGGAGATGGAGGCTTGGGCTGAAGATGGAAATCAGTGAGTCACTGCTGCATGCATGGTAATGAAGACGTGGCCCACAGAAGAGAGCACCTGGGAAGGAAGTATTTTAGGATAGATTTAATTACTGTAAAATGCTTTATTTCCCAGTTGGTGCTGGGGGGTTCAGTGTTAGCAAGGGTTCCCCCACTGGGCTATATCCCCAGCCCCTGAGAGTGCTTTTGCTTTCCTTTGGGGTTGTGCCTTTTAAACCTTGTCCCAAAGTACAGAATAAATCTCTTTGATTCCCGATCAACATCCTTCCCATTTTAGAGCAGGTGGACACATACATGAATTTCAGATACATCCCTGAAATTGTGGACCCTGCTGGCTTGTTAAAATGTTAACTAAAAACTAAAAAGACACAAAACATTTTTCTTAAAAAATCTTTAGGAAATATCAACTTTATTTACTTTGAAGGCAGATAGTGTACCTAGAGAGACCAATAGGTAAAATACAAAGGCCTTTTGAATTTAATCCCACGTTACCAAATAAACTGATTAAGAAGATCAAAAATGTTCTTTTAATCTAAAGCAGTTTGAAGATGCTTCTTGTGTGAAGCCTGGATTAATCCCAAATATCTTTACCGGCTTTTAGTGAGTTGAAAATGTTCTACGTCTGGTGTTCTATTCCCTCAAAATGAAATCTTTCCTAGTCACCAGAGGCAGGCGGGCTGTGGGTCCTGTTATTCCAAACCTGGTTCACAGTTACCTAGGGATCTTGCTCTTGCCTTATTTACTATTGAGTGATTGATTATTTTTTCCAATGATTTATTAATTTTGAATTGAAGATTTATCCTGTCAGGTGCAACAAGCGTTTATTAATCATCTACTGTGTGGCAGGCATCCTTTTCACCTTTATTATCTCATTTAATGGGAACAAGGCACTGTGAAGAATACTAACAGGTAGAAACAAGAGTTTTTCCCTCTGGATACTTATGGTCCGACTGAATGAAGAGGCAAGAAACCAGGAAACAATTAGCCTATGCTTAAGTATAAGATGGGCCAGAATAACCCCAACAGGCTGCCTGGAGAGGGGTTAGGTTTGAAGGAAGAAAGGGATTTAGAGAGGTGCAACAGGGGACATTTCAAGAAGAGGAATAGTCTGAGCAGGCACGAAGCTTAGTTAAGCCGAGGAAAGAGATGAGCTCAACTGCCTGTTACCCTCAAAAGAGCCCCTTCCTTAATGATCCTCCCAGTCCCATGCCAAGGATTAAACCCAGGGCCTTTTGTGTGCTAGGCAAGCACTCTGCCTGAGCTAATTCCCTAACCCCACCTTAATGATCTTGGTGCTAAAGCTGCTATTTCATGCATGGAATTTTAAATACCTACTAGGTAGAGAAAATTGATGTAAAGTTTCCCTTTAATATTGAAGAAATACAATATGTTTTGTGGAATATGTGGAAAACACAAGTGAGCATAAGAATGAAAATTTAAATATTTATAATCTCACTACTTAGAGATATAGCTAGCCCTTGATGCCCATAGTTTCCATATCCACGGATCCAACAAAATATAGATAAAAATTGTCTTTGAAAAATTATGTCTATTGGGACTGGAGTGGTAGCTCAGCGGAAGGACCTGGGTTCAAACCCCAGCACCATGTACACAACTGAGTGTTGAAGAAAAGAGGTCCAGATGAAAAATCTAAATAAAGTTGATTCTCTTTTGCTCTCCCTCCCCCCACTCCCTCTCCTCTCTCTCTTTAGAAAAAAAATTATGTCTATTACATTGCACTAGGTATTGTCAATAATCTAAAGATGATTTGCAGTATATGGGCAAGGCGAGCACAGTGGTGCACACTTGTAAACCCAGCAACTCAGGGGACTGAGGCAGGTGGATCTCAAGTTTGAGGCCTCAGCAACTTAGTGAGACCTCATCTTAAAAAAAAAAAAAAAAAGAACCGGGAGTGTATGGGGATGTAGCTAAGTGGGACAGTGCTGGGGGTTCAATCTCCAGTACCTAAAGGATGGAGGGAGCTCTCGTTACAAAAAAAAAAAAAAAAAAAAAAAGTGTATGGAAGGGTAAGTGCATAGGTTCTATGCAAATATTATGTCATATACAAAGGACTTGAGCATCCGTGGATTTTGGTATCCGTGGGGGATTCTGGAACCAATTCCCCACAGATACCAAGGGATAACTGTAATCATGCATATTCTACTGGAAAATCTTACATGCATACAGATGAACATATCCATTTCTCAATGTACATTATCTGTCTTCCAAACAGCTAAAAATTGATTTCCAATCCAGAGGGGGAGCCCCTTCTTATAGAAATGGTCCTTGTACAGTGGCCTGGAGGCAGTGTTGAAAGTTGGTTCCTAAAAACCTTCCTAGTATAGGTGAGACACATAAGATTAGCAGATGAGTTTGAACTTGAACTTTTGATCAATACTGCAACAGTTAAGACTTTTGGACTCTTGGGGATAGAATGAATGCTCTTTGAGTTGTGAAACAGATATGAAGCTGTGATTTGGGTGTGATTTGAGTGTTTCCCAAGGGTCTAATATGGTGGGAGGCTTGATCCCCAGTCCTAGCAGGAGATCCTTGGGGACTGTGATTTCCTTCTCTCTCTCTCTGTCCTGGTTCAAGCTGTGAATGCTTGCTCTAACATGTGTTCTCACTATTGCTGTATGCCATTTGCCAAGAGGTCCTTGCCAGAAATGAACCAATGTAGGCACCATGCCCTCGAGCCTCTAAAACTGTGAGCCAAATTAACCTTTTCACTCTAAAATTAGCTACTCAGGTATTTATTTGTAGTAATGCAAATCTGACTAATAACTGTAGCCAGGAAAGAATACAGGATACAGCTCAAAATGTAAGTAAATAATAAAATCTCAAAAAAATGAGCAAAGTTAGAATCTAATAAAAAGTACATGATAGTTTCTTTTTTTTCTTTCTCTTCTCTCTCTAGTTTTTGCAAAGGTAAGCATGGTACATCTAATTTATTTATAAAATGAGTTTTTAGTCTCACTAAACTTGGTTTGATTATTTGCATCAAGTGCAGCAAAGTGTAATTGACCAGATAAGCCCTTTCAAAATGTGCTTTGATGGAATTTTTTAAAAGGAATCTCAGATTGGACATTTTTAGAAAGCCTCTTGGACTGGGTATAGCTCTGTAGGAAAGCACAAACTCATCATGCACAAGGTCCTGGGTTCAGTCCCCAACATCCAAAAAAAAAAAAAAGGAAAGAAAAGAAGAGAAATGAAAAAATAAAAATAATAAATGATAAATTAAAAAGTCCATTAAAGATTAGAAATTAAGCTAAGGATTTGCCATCGGTTTTCATCTATAGTACCCAGGTGAAATCCTCTCTTCTTGAGGTTTCCAAGATATTTTGAGGTTCCTGGGTCTGACAGAAAGTGAAATATTTTTTAAGGAGAAATTTATTAATGTGCAAAAGGCAGAAGATCACAGCATGGAGGGGGTAGTCATAGGAGTTTGATTTCTGCAGAAAGTATCAATCCATGCTTACCTGCAAGGCCAGGAAACCACTAAGGGATCAAGTCCATTTTTCAGGGGCACCTATTGTCTCCATACAGTCCACCCTCAGTTCCTTAGAGTAGTCTTGTCGTACCTGAAGGATAACACTCCAGGAAAAAAAAACAGGGGTTACAATTGTGTCCTGCTACAAGAAGAACAGATTTTTTTTTTTTTTTTTTTTTTGGTGGGGGACAGTGAGAGAGAGAGAGAGAATCAATTTTATTTAGTTTTTCATGTGGCTTTTGTTGCTCCAACACTTCATTGTGTATGTGACACTTGGGTTCAAATTCGCATCCTCGAGCATGCCAGGCAAGCGCTGTAACCGCTGAGCCACTGCTCCAGTGCCAAAGAACAGATTCTTATTGAAATTATGCAAAAAATAATACTGCCTTAAAATTAGGAATACTCATAAATAGTTTCCAAATTCTGAGAGGTTAGTGAAGAAGATAAATGTTTTAATTCTGCTCACAAAAGGTGAGCAAATTGCATGTTATAGTTAGCAATTAGCCCAAAAGAAAAAAAAAGTATTCTTAAAATCTGGAAAACAAAATAAAAAGCAGCAATAATCTAGACAAAAAAGTCATAAAATTCACAATTCTTATCAGTTCAGTTCCACACACTCAATTCTTGTTCTATTTGATATTGGGTTAATGATTTTGTGAGGCCAGTTTTTAAGTTCTGGGATTCTTAGTCCAATGATGTGGTCTTAAAGTTCACGCTGGAGTTCTTCTTATCTTTTTTCTTTTTTGGTAGTGGGGTTTGAACCCTGGGGTGCTTAACCACTGAGCTACATCCCCAGTCCTTTTTATTTTTTATTTTTGAGACAGGGTCTCACTAAGTTGCTCAGGACCTTGCTAAGTTGCTGAGGCTGGTGTTGAACTTGTAATCCTCCTGTCTCAGCCTTCGGAGTTGCTGGGATTCCAGGTGTGTGCTGCCATGGCTGGCCTTCTTATGCTTTTTCATGAACCTCCTTGAAGACATATTTTCGGATTATAGTTGCTTTCAGAAGATGTTTTAGAGCAGACTAAAGCATTTTAAAATGGCCATGATTAAAGATCTGATGAGTCCAGTACTGGATGAGGGAATTTGGTTATTTCTGTGGCATATGGCAATTTAACATTCCCAGAATTAATGACTGTTAATGTATACTAAGACATCAGATTTCCAGGAATCCCATATAATTTTGGAACATATATTAATAATAAATTTATACGAATGTAGAAATATAGCTTAAAGAAGGTTAAACATCATTTCTTTTTTATTTTTATTATTTTTTTCCTGGTACTGAGGATTGAACCCAGGGGTGCTTTACTACTGAGCTACATGCCCAGCCCTTTATTAATGACTGACAAGCCTCAATAAGTTGCTCAGGCTGGCCTCAAACTTTCATTTATCAGGGTTTTTTATTTTATTTTATTTTAAGAGAGAGAGGAACAATGAGAGAGACAGAAAGAGAGAATTAATTGTATTCAGTTTTTCATGTGGCTTTTGTCACTTCATCATTTATCAGTTTTAATAGTTTTTTTGTGTGTGTGTGTGAGGAGAGTGTTTAGGTTTTTCTGTGTGTAAAATCATGTCATCTGCATACAGGGATAATCTGAACTCCTTCTTTCCTGTTTGGATACCTATTATTTATTCCTCTTATCTTTTTGCTCTAAGACTTCCAGTATTATATTGAATAAAAGTTTATCCTGCTCCTCATCATTGAGGAGATCATTTTAGCTTTTCCCCATTCAGTATGATGTTGGCTGTGGACTTGTCATCTTGTAGCCTTTATGATGTTTAGGTACATTCCTTCAACATCTAATTTTTTAGTTTTTTTTTTTTATTATAGGGGGAGGTTGAATTTTATCAAATACATGTTTCTGGATCTATTGAGATGATGTATGGTTTTGGTCTTTCTGTTGATGTGATATATTAAGTTTATCATTTTTTGAACTACCCTTGCATCCGTAGGGTAAATTCTGTTTGATTGTTATATATAATGTTTTTATATGCTGTTGGATTTGATTTACTAGTATTTTATTGAGAATTTTTGCATCTGTTTTCACAAATATTTGACTAGAGTTAGCTTCCTCTTTCTTTTTCTCTCTTTTGTGGTACTTAGGATTGAAAGCAGGGCCTCGTGAACTCTAGGCAAGCACTATAGCACTGAGCTGCATCCCCAGACCTTTTAATTTACTTTTTTGTTTCTTTTGACACAGGGTCTTGCTAAATTACCTAGGCTAGCCTCCAACTTGTGATCCTCTTGTCTCAGCCTCCCTGAGATTACAGGTGTATGTGCTACCACGCCTGGCCATATCTTTTTTTTTTAGTTGTGTCCTTGTCTGATATTGGGATCAGTGTAATGCTGAACTCAGAATTAGTTTGGAAGATTTCCCTCTTTTTTAGTTTTGGAACAGTTTGAGAGGAATTGACATTAGTTCTTTTTTTAAAGGTTTGGTAAAATGCAGCAGTGAAACCATCTAGTCCTGGGCTTTTCTTTGCTGGGAGACTTTTATTACTGATTCGGTCTTGTTTCATGTTGTTTATATGTTCAGGTTTTCTATATCCTTGTGGTGCAATTTTGGTAGATTATGTGTCCAGAAATTTTATTTCGTCTAGTTTCTCAATTTGTTAATTGTGAACCGTCCTTTGTGTGTCCATGGTGTTGGTTGTAATGTTGCCTTTTTAATCTTTGACTTTGTTTAGGTCTTCTCTTTTTTCCCCTTGGCTAGTCTAGCTAGAGATTTGTTGATCTTATCTTTTCAAAACAATAACTCTTTGTTTCATTAATCTTTTGTATTTTTTTTTAGTTTCTTTTTATCTTAGTTCTGCTCTGATCTTTGTTATTCCTTTCCTTGTACCAATTTTGGTTTTGTTTTATTCCTGCTTTTGTGTTTTCTTGAGTTGTATTGTTGGGTTTTTTTATTTAAATTTTTTCTATTTTTTTACATAGATATTATTATAATCTTCCTTTTTAGAATCGAATTTTAGATTTGCTCCATGTGGTTTCTGTTGCTGTTGTTTTGCTTTTGTTTTGATACTGAGGATGGACCCCAGGGGCACTTAACCACTGAGTCACATTGCCAGCCATTTTTATTTTTTTTTATTTTTTAAATTTTGAGACAGGGTCTTGTGTAGGGACTCACCCATTTCCTGAGACTGGCCTTAAACTTGTAATCTTCTTGCTTCAGCCTCCTGATCTGCTGGGATTACAGGCATGTGTCTCCATACCTGGCTCCCATAGTTTTTTTTTGTTGTTGTTTGTTTGTTTGTTTTAAAGAGAGAAGGACAGTAAGAGAGCGAGAGAGACAGAAAGAATCAATTTTTATTGAGTTTTTTCACATGGCTTTCGTTGCTCTGACACTTAGCTGTGCACATGGGTGCTGGGGTTTGAACCCATGTACTTGTGCATGCTGGGCTAGCGCCATAACCACTGAGCCCCCACTCCAGCCCTCCCATAAGTTTTGATGTGTTTACTTCTTCATTTGTTTCAAGAGAGGTAAAAATGTCTATCTTGACTTCTCCGTTGACCCATGGTTATATTAAGAATGGCGTTAAATTTCCATGTATTGTACAGTTACTAATGTTCTGCTTGTTGATTCCCAACTTTATTCCACTGTGGTAGGAGAAGATACGTGCTATGATTTCAGAGTGTTTGAATTTGTTGAGACTTGCTTTGTGGCTTAACATACGGCCTATCTTGGCAAAGGTCCCCTGTGCTGTTGAGAAGTGTGTGTGCTGTGCAGCTGGTAGACAAAATGTTTTGTTAAATGTGTTTGAGGTCCATTTGGTGGATAGCACAGTTTAACTCCAGTGTTTCTTTGTTAATTTTTTTGTCTGGATGATCTGTCCGTTGATGAAGTGGGGCATTGAAATCCCCCACTCTTATTTTGTTAGAGCCTAACTCTCTCTTTGAATATAATAATGTTTGCTTTGTATAACTGCGTGCTCCTAGTGAGTACATACAGATTTATAATTGTTATTTCTTCTGGTTGAGTTGGTCCCTTTATGACTTGAGTTGGTCCCTATAGTGACCTATAGTGACCTTCTTGGTCTCTTTTATAGTTTTTTATTTGGATTTTGTTTTATCTGATATTAGTATAGTTACTCCTGCTTACTTTGATTTATGATTGCATGGTACATCTTTGTACATTTTATAAATCATAAATCTTTTTCAAATTATGAGACAATCATTAAATGTCCTTCAAACAAGATAGTTACTTTCTCCTCAACAAAAATGCATCCTCACGCTTTCTTCAGAACTCTCCTTTCTAGAACACACCTGGTGTCCCTGTATGCTAGTATATTGACTTTGTGTTTTTCACTTTTTCTTAAAAGAGAGAGAGAGGGAGAGAGTGAAAGAATTGATTTCATTTATTTTTCCATCTGGCCTTTGTTTCTCTGACACTTAGTTGTGTATGTGGTGTTGAGGTTTGAACCTCTTGCACATGCCAGGCAAGAGCTCTAACCACTGGGTCACCGCTCTAGCCCTCCGTGTTTTTCACTTTTAACAGTTTTAATTTTATATATTAATTAGGATTTTAATTCCTAGCAATCATTAATCAGCATTTGGTAGGCTAACACCATTTAATAATCTCTAGATATATATTTTCAATGTGGAACAGGACATATTTATTAACAGACTCAAATATGTTGTCTTTATATAACATTTAAGAAGCCAAAGTAAATATACTTGATCCTATGTTTAGCAATTAATGTTTTAGTATTTTATCTTATTTGGAAATGACCTAGATATTTAATAAATATTCGTCATTTAATTTAACTTCAAAAAACTCTAAGGATTAGGGAAACATGTAAAGTAAATATGTTATAAAGCACAATTATTATTTAAAAGTACCTTATCAACTTTTTATCCCATTTTTATCTATTTGGTTTGCTTCTCCTTAGGTCAAGCTGTGTGTGTAGTGGGGGTACTAGGCATTGCCAAGGCCTTGTACATCCTAGAAAATGTGGTACCACTAAGCTATACTTTCAGTCTCCAAACTCATATTTTTATGATGTTAAATATTTAATAGCGATAAAAGCTGTGAGTCTGTATTTTTTGTTTTGTTTTGTTTTGTTTTTTTGGTACCATGTGTTGAACCCAGCAGTGTTTAACCGCAGAGCCACATCCCCAGCTGGTTTTTATATTTTATTTTGAGGCAGGGTCTCATAAGTTGCTTAGGGCCTTGCTAAGTCGCTAAGGCTGACTTTGAACTGGCAATCCTCCTGTCTGAGCCTCCTGAGTCACTAAGATTACAGGCATGCGCCGCCACTCCTGGCTGAGTCTGTAATATATTTAATATTAATAGACATGTCTGTTTTAATTAAACCAACAATGTTTTTAATTTAACAATGATAACTAACGACATATGAACTTGAAAAACATTTGGGTTAATTTTAATTTGTGAGTGTTCAATTTTTTAAAAAATAGTAAGTTTTGTACCACATGGACAATATCTAAACACAGGTCTAGTTGGGCATGGTGGCACATGCCCATAATCTCAGCAGCTTGGGAGGCTGAGGTAAGAAGATCGAAAGTTCAAAGCCAGCCTCAGCAACTTGGTGAGACCCCAAGTAACTTAGCACGATCCTGTCTCAAAATAAAAAATAAAAAGGGCTGAGGATGTGGCTCAGTGGTTGAGTTCCCCTGGGTTCAATCTCTGGTACCAAAAAACAAAACAAGGGGCTGGAGCAGTGGCTCAGTGGTTACAGCACTTGCATGAGAATCCCAGTTGAAACCTCAGCACCACATACACAGCAAAACCCACATGAAAAACTAAATAAAATCTATTCTCTCTCTCTCTCTCTCTCACTGTCCTGCTGGGCTTTAACATGCAATGCATTGAGAGCGTTGCATCAGAAAGAGGAACTCATTTGCTGAAACCCACGTCCTGAGGACCGAAATGGCTCCCCACACCCTACTCAGGGGCGTCACCTTGAGGTCTTGACTCTTCAGACCACCTGATGGGATAGGTTAAATAACTGCCACCAGCATGTGCTCTCTGCCCCTTGCTGACCTTTCCTTTCATTGGTCCCCATACTCTTTATAACTGCACACACTTCCTCAATAAACGAGTTCCTGCTGCCACTGGTCTCCCTGATGCGTCTGATTGTCCTCCTTACGGAGGGCTGGGAACAGGCGGTCAGCCGACCCTTGCCTCTCTTGGCTGCCTTGGTTGGGGTGTGCTTCTCTCCTCCCCTGCGGGTCAGGGGGAATACGAGAGGCTAAAAACCCCAACAACGTCCCTCTTTCTTTAAAAAAAAAAAAAAAGACTCAGATTAGCCAAAACATTACTCTGCAGGAAGGAAGAAGTAAGGGGTATCTCAGTCCCTGACCTGAAATTATACTATAGGGCCGTAGTTGTAAAAACAGCATGGAATTGGTATCAAAACAGAACTGAAGACCAATGCAATAGAATAGAAGATTCTGAGATGAACCCCCATATCTTTAACTATTTGATATTTGATAAAGGGGACAAAAACATAGCGTGGAAGAAAGATAACCTGTTCAACAAATGGTGTTGGACAAACTGGACAGCCATGTGTATACAACTGAAGCTAGATCCTTACCTTTCGCCCTGCACAAAAATTAAATCAAAATGGGTCAAAGATCTGGATATTAAGCCAGTAACTTTAAATTTACTAGAAAAAGAAGTAGGGTCAACACTACAGGACATAGGAGTCGGCAGCTTCTTCCTTAACAAAACTCCCACCGGTGCAAGCAGTAAAGTTAAGAATAAATGAATGGGATGCAATTAAACTAAAACGTTTCTGCACAGCTAAAGATCTAGCCAAGAGCATCAAGAGAGAACCTACAGAATGGGAGAAAACCTTTGCCTGCTACACCTCGGACAGAGGGCTCATATCCAGAATATACAGGGAACTAAAGAAACTAAACACCAAAATCACAAATAATCCAATCAATAAACTGGGCTGGGGATCTAAAAAGAAACTTCTCACAAGAGGAAGTTCAGAAAGCACATAAATATATGAGAAAATGCTCTATATCATTAGCTATAAGGGAAATGCAAATCAAAATTTCAATGAGATTCCACCTCACTCTAGTTAGAGTGGCAAAAATGAAGAATAACAACGACAGATGCTGGAGGGGCTGCGGGAAAAGAGGAACACTGTCACTTTGCTGGTGGGACTGTAAACTGGTTCAGCCATATGGAAAGCAGTGTGGAGACTCCTCAAAAAATTAGGGCTGGAACCACCTTATGACCCAGCTATCTTACTCCTGGGTATTTTCCCAAAAGAGTTAGAATCAGCGTATTATAGCAATGTGGCTTCATCAATGTTTATAGCAGCTCAATTTACTATAGCTAGACTATGGAACCAACCCAGATGTCCCTCACTGGACGAGTGGATACAAAAACTGTGGTACTTACATACAATGAAATACTATTCGGCCATTAGAGAAGACGATATTATGGCCTTTGAAGCCAAATGGATGGAGTTGGAAAAAATTATGCTAAGTGAAGTATCCCAATCTCAGAGACTCAAGGGCCAATGTTTTCCCTCATTTGTGGAAGCTAGAATGCACCTGGAAACAGTATGTTAGATGGCTAAGCTAATAATAACCTCAAATTGTATGAATTTTTACACAAACAGGGAGATCATTGCCTAGGATACCTGGAGGTGTAGGGAAGGCAGCAGGGTGGGAGGAGGGATTAGGAAGGATATCTAGGAGACCGGAGGGTGGGAATATGGGGGAATCATCTCAGAAGGAGATCTCTGACCTCCATGAGATATCCATTTAACACAGGGGTTCTTCTGGGGGAAACAGAATCACGGGGAACCTAAGGGGAGCATCCATGACATGGCATCAGCCTTGGATAACTATGTAAATATACATTTGTTCTTGATTGTTTGACAATGATTCCCCCTCAATTGTAACTCCATATTCATCTAATAAAAAAAATGAGCTGCTATGAACACAGATTTAAAAAATAGAACAAACCCTTCCCAACTCCCCCCACATGTGTAAATATAAACATACATGTTTACATAATATACCACATACACACATGTAAATGTATATACATAAAAATTTATACAAAAACAAAAGTCTTACAGTTTTTCACTTTAAAATTTTAGCCATGAAGCAGATAGAGTGTTTGCAGATAGGCTTAGAAGGAAATTCAAAATAGATAAGTGACCATATAATTCATTTCTGTTTTTTAACTGTCTTATTGAGCAAGGAGCTGAAACAAAAGAAAGTAGAGCTGCAGACCTGAGATGAATTCACCCACAGCCTTGGGGCTCTCTAAGGAAGCAGAAGACCCCAAAAAGACTGTCGGTGACACCTCTTCTGTGTTTTTAAAGAACAGGTTCATAGAATAGACCTAATATGTAAAAAGAAAAAAATGTTTGAGGCTTTTGCCAAATTTCTGTCCAAGGAAAGCTGTTATGATTTCTCATTTCCACTAACAATACATAAAAGTATAGGTCTCATTGTACTTAACACACTTTAAAATATCTTTTCAGGATTAGTAGGTGAGGTTGTGGAGAGGAGGCTTAGTGGTAGAGCACTTGCCTGGCATGCATGAGGACCCAGGTTTGGTCCCCAGCACCACATACATAACTAAATGGAGAAAGAACAAAAAAAAGAAGACCAAAAAAAATAAAAATTAATTCTTTCTTTAAAAAAATAAAGTTAGTAGGAGAAATAGTATTTCATTTGCATTTGCATCCTTTTTATTACTAATCATGATGTAATATAATTATGTAATACCAGATTTTGTATGTTTACTAGCCACTTTCATTTGAATAATTTAGTACTTAACTGTTACCGATTTTTTACTTTTATACAACTTTGAAAATTAACAAACTTTATGTTTTTTGGGGGAAGAGTTTAGGTTTCCAGAAAAATCACATGGAAAATAGAGATTTCCTATATTCCTGCCCACCTGCTCAACAGCTCCCCCTACTCTGTCCCACCAGTTGCCCCTATTATTAACATCTTGCATTAATGCAGTATATTTGTTACTATTGATGAGCCAATATTATTACACTATTATTAACAGAGGTTATAGTTTACCTGGAATAGGCTCTTTTTGTCGTAGGAACAGTTGTCCTTCAGTAACTTCAGGAGCTTGATTCCAAACCCCTCCTCAGAATATCAAAATCCACATGAGCTCAAGTCCCTTATTGTAAAATCATACCGTATTTGCATATAACCTGTGTAAATCTTCACATAGACCTACAATCATCTCTATACCTAATATAAATGCTAGTTAAATAGTTTTGAAATGGCATCATTTAGGGAATAATGAAAACAGTCTGTACATGGACAGTACAGATGTAGCCATCAGGCCCACCCACACTGTGTTCAGTCTGCGGTTGGTTGAATCAAGATTGCTGAACCCGTGGACCCAGGCCGGCTGTACATTCTACGGGTTTTGACAAACGTATAATGATATGTAACTACCATTATAGTATCATACAGATTAGTTTCACTGTCCTAAAAATCCTCTGTGCTCTGTCTATTCATCCTTCCTTTCCTCCTAATCCCTGGCAACCCCTGATCCTTTTACCATTTCAATGGCTTTGTCCTTTCCATAGTGTCATGTAGTTGCATTCATATCATACATAGGAATTTCGGACTGGCTTCTTCGACTCAGCAATATGCATTTGAAATTACTCCGTGTCTTTCTGTGTCTTGATAACTCAGTTTTTATTGCTGAATAATATTTCATGGTATGGATAAACTATGGCTTATCTATTCACTGATTGAAGGATGACTTGATTGTTTGAAGTTTTGGCAATCATGAGAACCCTGCTGTGAACATCCATATGCAGGTTTATGTGGGGACACAATTTTGAATTCCTTCGGATAAATACCCAGGAGGATGATTATTGGATTCTGTGCTAAGAGTACATTTAGTTTTGTAAGAAGCTGCCATACTGTTTTCCAGAGTGACTGCATTATTTTGCATTCCGTCGATGATGAATGAGAGTTCTTGTTGCTTACAAAATTTCTTAAAAATCAATGCATAAGCTATTTGTCTGTGAAGAAAAGCCATTTGTCGTATATGGAGTAGAGCTTTCCCCCTCAGCTTATGGATTGTATTTTTTTTTTAATTTTTATTTTTTGAACAGACTTACAAGATTTTAACAAATCAATATAAAATGTGTATAAAATGTGTAAATATTCTGGATATTGTAATTATCCCCAGGAGTGCCCCCCCAGTTACCCTCCCTTATCCCTCCCTTCCCTTTCCCTTTATAGCTCTAAAAAAAGTATTAGATTATAAAGCATTACATCT
>PVKS010020699.1:0-36372 GCA_004027875.1 Aplodontia rufa
CTCGTCAAGTGAGGGGCATCTGGGTTGGTTCCATAGTCTGGCTATAGTAAATTGAGCTGCTATAAACATTGATGAAGCCACATCACTATAATATGCTGATTCTAAGTCTTTTGGGAAAATTCCCAGTAGTGGGATAGCTGGGTCATAAGGTGGTTCCATCCTTAATTTTTTGAGGATTCTCCACACTGCTTTCCATAGTTGCTGAACCAGTTTGCAGTCCCACCAGCAGTGTAGTAGTGTTCCTCTTTCTCCACAGCCCCTCCAGCATCTGTCGTTGTTTGTATTCTTCATTTTTGCCATTCCAGAAAGCTTTTCAAAAGTAATTTTTTAAATGTCAAAAACTGTCTTTGCGGGCTGGAGCGGTGGCTCAGTGGTTACGGCGCTTGCCTTTCATGCGCGAGTACGCGGGTTCAAACTCCAGCACCACGAACACAATGTGTGAGCAACGAAAGTCCATGAAAAACTAAATAAAATTGATTCTGTCTTTCTCTCTTGCTCGCTCTCCCTCTCTCTTTCTTTAAAAAAACAAACAGAAAAAAGCTGTCTTTGCTCATTTATCAGCAAACATTGAATACTTAAAAGCTTTAGGGATATTTAGTCATAATGATTTTTTCTTAATTTCCAAAGTCATCTCCTAGTTCTTTCTCATATACTATTGGCCATTGTATATGCTTATTGCCATCCATGATAATTTGTAATATAAATATCCTTTTACATGTATTCCATTCCTTGAAATGTGGTATTGGTAAAGGAGTTTCTCTTAGTCCATGACTTAATGTGTTCCCCCCCTATTATTTGCTGTTAGTTATAATGGAAAGAGAAAACAGGTTAGAATCCACCCTTCCAGTTTCAGTTTCTATAAAATAACTAAAGATGATTTCAAGAGTCCTTGCAGCTGAAAATATCTATGAAATTAAAAGCAAATCTCAATGTACGTAAGATGTATATTTAAGTGTGTTGATAATAAGTATGTTGTCCCTGTAATTTAGATGCTAGAACATTGATGTCATAATAATAATAACAGCTTGCATTTGTACAGCACTTTACAGTTTACACAATGCCTTAATGTCCATCTCTCTCAGCCTCCTAACAACCCCACAGGATCAGGGTAATTATCCACATTTGAATGTGAGAGACCCAGGCTCAGAGTGATTCTGTAATTTGCCCATGATCACTGGGCCAGTGAACATTTAGCTCCTGGGTACTTTTCCTACCATGCAACACTGGTTCCCAAAACCCTGCCAAATAGTGCCAAGATTTCTCCGTCTAGCTCCATTGAAACTTCATTGATGTCTGTTTGTTAATAAAAGTACAAAGTATTTTTAATGCAAAGTATTCCTCCAAATTTGTTATATGTTTGTTATTTATGCTTCATGCATGTCCCAAATTCTGTATATTTCTGCTGTTTTAGTTCCTTTCCCACTTGTTATATATTTTTTTTCTGGAATCCAGTATCTTATATGTTTTAGCTGTTCATTTCATAAGATATAGGGCAGGGTGTTTGTGAACCTTGAGAACATTTACTGTAGATTAGAAGTATGACTTTTTAATGTTATGTCATAAGCTTGTGTAAATTTGCCAGACCTAAAAATACTTGCAGAAAAGAAAACTGAGAGGAGAAAGCAACTTGATTTAGTAGTTGATTCAAGTAACAAATGTGGTAATTTAGTTGTACAGGTTAGTGGGAGTCATTCCTATGATTTAAATGAAATCACACATTTAAACTCATTAAAATGTGAAATGTTTGTTATTAAAAAGTCAAATTTAACAAATGATGTGTCCCTTGAGGATCATTCATTTTCTCCATCATATCCTTTATCAGAAGTATCCTGGCTATGGTGATACCAGGGAACTGTTAAGGAGAAATTGTTATAAACATCAAATTACTTACTCCCAGGAGCTTCGTTGGTTGAATGAATGGCATGTGATTATGACATGAGTAAATCTTTTATTGATGGTTGGTTATGTACCTTTCCTGAAAGAAATTTCAAAATACATGTTAATTTCCTTTACTAGGAAGGAAGGAACTTTGTTATTGCTTATTCCTAACATAGTGGAAACTTTCCAGTACTGCAGCAGGAATTCTCCCAAAGCACTTTCACATTTCAGGATAATAAAGTGAAATAGGAAAAGTCCTGTATATCCGCTGGAGTAATTGATCTTTGATTGTTATCTTCGTACTGTAGGTTTAGATAATACCGCTAGGCGAACACACTGATTTTTCAAGCTTGAGATGATGCATCTCCTGAATAAATAAATCATTTCAGTAAACAAGAAGCTAGTATATTGATTTCAGGTTAGCTTTAATTATTGGGCCTCTAAGTCTTGCACAAGTTACTTGGGCAAGAGATATGCCATTTTACCTTCAATCAACAAAATCCTACCCAGCCAAGATATAACAGAACGTTGAGCAATTTGATGAAGTGGGACAGCAAAAATAGTCAGTTAAATGTTTTTTCCCCGTCATTCAGTCTTAAGAGGCATTTTCCTGTTTAAATGCAAACCCTAGTGGCATCTCTGATTTTAGGGAGATACAATTGAATGAGATAAGTCCCAGATAGGTGGAACACTTGAGTGGTTATCTAAGTCCACCTTTCCCCATGGCGTAGTATTGTTCTTAAATTCTTGGCTAGAAAACCAAGGTTTTAGATTTGTTGGGCAATGGTTACTAAATATTCATAATGTCATTCAGTTGCAAAAACAAAACTTTTAAACTATAGTCAAGGAAATAAGTAGTCATGAATTCAAGTCTGAACCATACCAAAGAAGCCAATGAAAAGAGAGTACCACACGGGGGATGGGAGTTGCCATAATGTATTCATCTCATGTGATTTGGGGGGGGGAATTTGCATGTTTTTCTCTTTCTTCCCCTCTTGTTGAAGGGAAATCTTTTCTTTAAGAAAAGATGGCACATTTTCCTCTCACCCAGCCTTGTATTATCTCACCGAGGTGATAAGAAGTAGAATAAGGTGGCAGTCACAGGTGAGATGCAATGATGGTGAGCATAGGTGTGTCAAATGCATGTTTGAAGCCTCGTAGAAGTTTTACAGGTTTGGTGACTTCTGAGCAATATTTACAAGGGTGATTTTTAATTAAAAGAGGACCTTTATTGTACATGGCAATATGATAACAAGAATGCTGGTCTCGTGGTAGTCACGTGTCCAGCTTTTGGCCAAAGCCAAAAAAGGCCCTAGCTAAGTCTAAGTGTAGTCTTAAAAGTAACAGATAATAGTTAATTAATACCCGGTGTTTTGGAAATGAGACATCAAACATGCCAACTTTGTAGCATCATCTTTAGAGATAGAGAATAATTAAATCATTAAGTCTGTCTCTGAGGAAGCAGCTTAGCATAGTTGGGTAGAGGTGAAATGGACATCTAAGGAAAAATAAAGTATGTCTGAAGATGCAGTTCCTTTCAAAAAGTGCTTTCTCCATTCTCTGACTAAAGTATCACCTACATGACATTTCAACTGAAACTTTGCCTGTGTAACAAGCAATGACTATGATCTGGAATGGTTCTGATATTCTGGGGGTTATGTGGAGCATGACATAAATAACCAGATGTGTTACAGTTGGAGACCTGACACTTGCACTCCTGGCTGTTAATGCTGGCGATTGCATCTCTGCTTGGTTCTGGGTGTCTTGCACCCTTTGTCAATATTATTATTTACAGCAGATACCTCTGTCATTCAGCAGTTATGGATGCCTGCTGGTTGGTGTAGAATGAATTCTCTTAGAGAAGCAGTGTTTGCTTGTATTCCTTTTGGTTATAAAGTAGAATGTATTTGTCATTTATTAAAAAATGGAGAAAATGTTCAGGGGTTTCTTCACTCTTGAGAAGGAAAAGGAACACTAGGGACACTTTCTTGGCCAGGAATTAATTCGCTACTTTTGTGGAATAAAAAGGGGGCTTGAAGTGAGAGGTCAAAATAAGCCCCCTGTGCAAAGTGTTCAGGGGTCTTGGAATTACTTTGTACTTAAAAGAAAGGTCTCTGCTTCTAGGTGGGCCATTTGAAAACTTCCATTGGTTCTAAATTTGTTCTAGACTGTCATGTCTGTGAATAATTCCCCAATTTGAAAATTATTGCAATAGGCTAAGGAATGCTTGTGTTAAGTGATTCTAGGACTAAATCATCACTTTCCATCAATTTGATGTTAAAATTTTTGTACATAGGAAAAACAAACGGTGTGTGTGTACTAAAATGTGAATATGTAAAACAATAACTGTACCCAAAAATCTTGAGACTGGCTATATAGTGATTTATATATATGTATATATGTTTGTTTGGTAAAAGTTATTTGCCTTTACCCTCCTCCAGATACTCAGGAAGGTGCTGTGATGTGATAGGTCAGAGCAGACTTCGGGTACACACTGCCTAGGTTTGAATGCAGACATTGCCCTGATTGCATGTGACGTTGGCTATTTTGGGCAATCCCTATGAGTCTCAGTTTCCTCATCTATAGAATGAGAGTAATCATGGTACCTATGGGGTTGCTGAGAGGATGGAATGAGATAGTTTGTGAGGAAGATGGAGCACATTCCACACGTGCAAGGCTATTGCTGTTGGAAGTGCTGGGCTTGCATTATGACCCTCTATCCTCACCATGGCTTTTGTCATTCCTGCTCTGGATAAGGAACCTGGTGCTTAGCAAGGTCACCTTACTTACCCAAGGTCATCCAGATACAAAAGGTGGCCCTGGATCCTGACTGGAGAGCTGGTGCTTTTAGCAGCTATTCACTTTGGCCCCAAATGGCTGTCCTGTGGTCTGCATTCTCAGGAAGTCAGCGAAACCTGGGCAGGACAGAGGCTCAACCTCGCTCCATTCAGTTCATCTCTTTAGTAACCTTTTAACCCTAGTGTAAGCCTTTCAGAATACTGAAAGGGACATCTAAATTTTAGAATACTAAATTTCAGTACACTGAAAGGAAAAGTGGTTTACTGGGGCCATTTTTGAAATATCTTTCACTGTGTAACCCTGATGATTTATTCCTGTGCTATTTTCATATGAAGACTTTATGATGAATACTATGATGCTCCATTTATTGTTTGTTTTCTCTTATTCATCCTTTTTCCACCAATTGATAAAGCAAACATGGTAATGATGGCCATGCGCAAGTCCCAAGAGTCTAACCTTTAGGTCTTCATGATTCCCTGGATACTTGAACCATCTCAGTAGGAGGAAAGCAAACACACCCTCCTTGTACACTTGGCCCTTTCAGCTGTGATTCAGCTTCCTCAAGATAGAATAGATATATAATCCCTTTTCCATTATTATTTGATCTGAAATTAATTGAACTAGTTCAGGTCATGCTCAGTGCACTCATGACTGGTTTTGTGTTAGCCTTTTATCACTATAACAAATGCCAGAGATAATCAGCTTATAAAGAGAAAAGGTTTATTTTAGCTCAATAGTTTCCAATTCATAGTCGTTTGGCCCTGTTGCTTTGAGTCCATGTTGAGGTAGCACTTATGGCAAGGAACATGTGGCAGAGTAAAACTATTCACTTCATGGCCAGAAAGCAAAAAGAAAAAGGGGAAGATATCAGGGTCTCCTTCGAGGGTACATTCCAGTGACCTAAAAACTTCATAACCAATTTACCAACTCCTGATAGTGCCACCATGGGGACCAAATCTTTAGCATCTTTAACACATGGATATTTGGGAGACACTCAGCATCCAAACTATGTTAGGTTTTAAGCCATTCCATGCCCATATCCAGGGAGTTCTGAGTCCATCCTTAGAACTTTCTTGCTTCTTGTCTCTTTACCTTATTCAGAATAAAAAGGCCTGCTACATGGAATGATGGAAATGCACCAATTAGCTGTCTTTTTAATCATTGTTTTGTAATTTGCAAGGTGACAGAATGGCAGTGAATTAATGTATGCTAGAGGCTTTTTATTTTCTTACCAGCAGCATTTAAAAGTTATTTTTGGCATTGTTTTAAATCTGTGAGTAAAAATAAATTGCTTTGCTGCAAGAAATACCCAAAATGGAAAAGCTAACAGTTCAAAGCTGATAATTTATCTCACAAACATTGCTAGTAGCATAGTTGCATTAAACAGTGAGTGAATTTATTAGATATGTGATTTACAAATGGCTAGAAGGGTGGTCTAACCTTTGTACTGGTCTTTGCCATTCATGAGATTTTTGAAGTTATAAAAGCAAAGCTGGGAGTGGGAAGGTGTAACATACTTTGTAATGTACTATTTGCTCCATTTGAAAACCTGGATGACACAAAGAGAAGCAACCATACATGTAAACTTTGGGTGGCAAAACATTTTATTTTCTTTGAATATTAAGTTTTTGAATTTTTGAAATATTAGTGAGGGAAAATGTGTGATTAGGAAGCAAAGATTAAGGAAGTTAACTGCTGTACATAACCTTGATCATGTTGTAAGCCTTAAGTTATTCACTTTTGAACACTCTTGAGCTTAATATTTTTATTTTATTTTTCCCACTGATATTTTTACTTAATAGAGACCTTAAGAAGACATTTTTTCATTATTGTAGGTCTTATAAAATCATACTAAAAACAAGACAAATCCCCTTATATGAATATGGTTTGTTGGGATAGCAGCACTTTGGTTGCTAACATTTTATTTTTGAAGAATTACAGATTCATAGGAAATGGCAACACAAAAAAAAAAAAAAAGAAAAGAAAAAGAAAAAATAAAACATTTAAAGAGAGGTTCTGTTTACTCTTCCCAACCTAGCCAATTTAGTAGTAAAGTTTTGTATATTTAGTTTTACAACTTTAGCCATTGTTAATCTAGGTCAAAAGCTCACAATTTTAATTAGCTAGTAATGAGAACATATAAAAGTCAATATCTTTCACAATATAACTTGGAAGTTGTTTAAGTGAAAATTGTTTGTCCCTAACATTTGGAGCCCGTGAAGACACGAGTAGAAAAAAGGGGATGAAGAAGAGAAAGGGAGTTAGGGGGAGATTGTTTAATTGGACAGACCAAATGTTTCTATATTGATTTACATGTACTGAAGTTCATATTCTATTGAAGTCACAAGTAATTTCGTTTGTGTGTGTGTATAAGTAACAGTCTATTCATTCTGTATATGTTGTCGTTTCTTTGGTTACTTGCCTTCTTTATTTTAGGTGTAGATGCCCTAAATGAGGGTATTTGAAAAATGGATGGTGTCATGTGTTTTTATTTGGGTGTTTACACATAGTACCCATTTGTTGAAAAATTAATGGAATAGCATACTTTTGATATGTATACATCTTTACATGTATTTATACAGTGATAAAAGGATGTGTGTGTGTTGTTGTTGTTGTTATTGTTGTCTTAGTAATGGGGATTGATTGAACCCAGGACAGTCTACTACTGAGCTAAATCCTTTTTTTTTTTTTTTTTTAAGAAAGAGTCTTGCTAAGTTGCTGAGGTGGCCTCAAACTTGGGATTCTCCTGCCTCAGCCTCCAAAGTTGGCTAGGATTATAGACATAGTCGCCAAGCATAGATACTGTAATAAAATTTTTAAGAATATATATGGTGCCCCTGTGAAAGTCAAGAATTTGTTAGAAAATTTAGAATCTGAAAGGAAGTATTGAACTTTATAGTCAAACAATGCATCTGTTCTTCCATTTGATATAAATAGCTTAAAGATCTCTTAAACTCAAAGTGACCCTCCACTTGTTGTTAGTGCAATTAGCTCTTAGTTAATTACAATTTATTTTGAATAGGATGTGAAATAAGGTAGCAATAAAGTAAGATACTCTTGTTCCTTTATATTCACTGTATATAAATCCCTGTAAGGAAAGCCTCCTTTTTTACCAGGCATGAAGCAACTGCAGAAGCTTTGCAGAAAGACTGTGACGTTTGGGGGTAACCATAGCTTCCTTTTTTGCTTGTTCTCTGCCTGCATCATGCACCTATGTAACCATATATAGGACATAGGTAAAGGAAAGAGACCATCAACCCCTTGATATAGAGCAAATGAATACACATAGTGCTTCTGGAGCCTTCTGGCCTGCCTAGTATTCTGAACCCTGATTCTTACACCCATTATGTCGCACAGCCATATACCATATACCAGCATATATACCAGCAGGGGTGGTTTATTTTACTGGATTGGCATAATGTGGCATAAACTTGTATGCATGTTTCATTTTCATTTGTCAGGTCAAGTTGACTCAGATGGTATGCATTTAATATAAACTGCTACTATGTACCAAAAACTTCTTGGGTGTTGGGTTACATGGACAGAAAATGTAGTTAGAAGGAGCCTATAAACCAGATTCCCTGTTCACTGTGTTCCATTCTCCAAAGTGAGAATTGAATCTGATGTGATTTGTGAATGAAAGTGCTGAAAGAGACCTCAAGGATTTGCTAAAGTGTGTGAATGGATGTTAAGCACTACAGCTTTATGGAGCACTTCACAGCTCTCTCAGAGACTGTGACATGTTCTGTCTCATCTGAATAATCATGGGAGAACAGCCTCATTTCCGTCTGTGATATCTGAATCAGGACTGTGTGGTTTATAAGCTTCAAGCTTCATTGCTCACATAGGACCAAATTAGTTTTGAAAATCTATATACTGTATTCTGAGTTGACACCAAAAATTCATTATAAGTTTATAATGATGTATAATTTCAGTTACAAATCAAATATTCTTTACCTGAAATGCTTGGGACCAGAAGTGTTTCAAATTCCAAATAAATAATATGTACCAATAATAAAAATTTTGTTACAAAAATAATGTTTCAAATTTTCAGATTTCAAATATTTGCTTAAACTTTATCACTCGAGCATCCCTAATCTGAATATCTGAAATGTTGAGACTCAAGAAGTTTTGGATGGAGGATGGACACTCAACTTCTTTTTGTAAAAGTGGACTTCATTGCCAACTAGTCTATTCAGATTTACTTTCTGCGAGAAAGAGACTGACATTTTTTTCTGAACAAAAAGCTTGTTAATAACTTTCCTCAAGAGATCTATGCCAGTTCTGAATGCTGATTCTGAATGTATATTTTGATACATCAATGGGGTGTGGAGGCACGCCACGAATGGCAGCTTGAGGCAAATAAGACACCTTGAACTTCAGGGTTTCCCATGCGCAGTCTTCAGCCTCTGCACTTCCAGGATTTCTGGTACGTAGTTGCTCAGCACTGCCAGCTGTGCCTTTGTGTGGGCACCTGGAAGGGCTTATTCTCAACTCTTGAAACACTTAGAATTGAAGATAGGGGAGAGGTATGTCTTGATTTTGAAAAACAGGGAGGGAAGACTGTGGAAGGGAAGGTGGGAAGGAGAGCCTGGAGCTGATGGCCCATTCAGGTCAGTCTACAGTAAGAAGGAGGACAAATGGAGGGTAAAAACCTGGAGATTGATCATTGATCGGTTACCTTGGAAATCCTTATGGGCCCACAGGGAGAAAGTTGTAAAAGTATTCGGAAACTGTTTCAAATTATTTTCACAAACTGGGAAGCTGCAAATGTATCTTTGGGAAAGGGCCCAAGAAATTTAGAAGATTTAGATTTTTAAAAATATACATTAATATTTTTAAAAAATTATTTTTGAGGAGAATCTGAATTTTTCTCAATTTATATACATATAGAACTGTTTGATAGCAATAAATCCTGCTTATATCTGTAGGTATATGGTGAAGTTTACCTTATCATGATACTATTTGGAACAGTTACTTGTATTTTAAAGAAACTGAAAAGAGCAAAGCTGGTTTTAAAAATACGTATTCACGTATTTACCATATGTTCCCTTCTTTTAGATGTTGCAGTCCTGCACTGCTTATTGTGCATCCCCTGAAGACTGTTGCCTCAGATACTTGGCTCATTTTCTGGTCATTTTGGGGGAGAAGACAAGTCTGGTGTCAGTTATAAACAGTTATAAAAGGTGAAATTTTTCTCACCTTTATTCTAAAAGTCCTTCTCAGACTTTTCTGTAAAAAGCACCCATCTATTATTAAATTTAAGATACAGCACAATGAGTGGACTTGTACCCTAGATATAATTGGAGGAGCTCAGGAGACAAAATGGCTAGACTGTCTTGTTCAATATATTTTATTAGGAATGTCATTATGGATTTACGTGACCTGCTCATTAAATACTTGGTTGACATTTGAGTAGTACAAATAAGTTAAGGACTCAAATTTTTTTGTGTTGTGCTCTAAGAGGGACACAGAAAACTGAGGTGTAAGAAACAGAGACGGAAGAAAGAATGGAAGGCTGAAGAAAGGACATTTAATGAGAAGAGGAACTTTAGATGCCATGTTGCCTTTTGAGTATGAGGACTGAATACAGGGGCACTTAACCACTGAACCACATCCCAGCCCTTTTTATTTTATTGTTTTACTTTGAGACAGGATCTCACTAAGTTGCTTAGGGCCTTGCTAAATTGCTGTGGCTGTCTTTGAACTTGTGATCCTCTTGCCTCTTGTCGCTGGGATTACAGGTGTGTGCCACATGCCTGGTTGCCATGTTTGCCTTCAAAGGTTGGTATGGCAAAGAGGATTTAGGGATGAGGAAAAGTAGAAAAGGCTCCAGGAGGCACAAATAATTTAAAATCTAGAGAGAACTGTGCATCATTGAAGGAGTGATCTTCTGTCTCTGGAGAGATTCAGATTTGAGGGGTTACTAATAGGGTAGAAGTTCATTTATAGAAAACTGAGACCAGAATGTCTACAAGTGCTAGAATATGTAGCTATTTAAGAAGTAAGTTCTGTTTTTCACCCATTCTGTTGTGCTATCTCATTCATTAAATGGCAAGGAAAGTAGTCTGTAACTATAGTTAAGATCTTGAGACTCCCCCAAAATTCCATATATTGAAGGCTTGGTTCCCAGTTGTAATTTAAGAGATGGGGTTAATGGGAGGTCTTTAGGCCATTGGTTTCATGGTTTAGAAGGGTTTATGGGACCAGTGGGTCCCTTCTTTTTTTAGGGGGGGAGGTGCTCAGTCACATGCTCTCTATACCTTTGCTAATTTGACACCTCCACCAGAGGCCTAAAAGTAGAACCACCTGATCATGGATGGCCCTATAAAACTGTGAGCAAGAATAAAGCTTTTTTTCTTTAAAATTTTATTATCTCAGGCATTTGTTATAGTGACAGAAAGCTAACTAACACATACATGTAATCCCAAACAGGCAAGAAAATGAGGAACTATATCTAAGCTATTGAAATGGGGAGTGTAGTGGGGAGAGAGATGGGGTGCTCTTGGAGCATGCTCTTGGCTTGTACGTTTCCTCTTGCTAAAGTGACTAATCTCTTGCACATGATTGTTCTTTTAACTCATACATTAATGGTGAAACAGAACATCATAGTGCCCCCAAAGTGTCAAAGTTTGTAAGAAACTGTTTTGTTTTTTTAAGAGAGACAGAGAAAGAGAGAACCAATTTTATTATTAGTCTTTCATGTGGCTTTTGTTGCTCTAATACTTTGCTGTGTGTATAGTGCTTGGATTTGAACCCACATCCCTGCGCATGCCAAGCAAGCTCAGTAACTGCTGAGCCACCACTCCTGTCCTAAGAAACTGTTTTAAAACAAGTTTTGGTATAGGTCACAATCAGTGCTGTACCCACTGGATCTTCTAGCCAGGAGCGTTGCTTTTGGGAAAGCTTTACTGCAGAGTTGCCTGAGTTTTCTGCATCAGGTTTAAAATTTGGCCATGTGGAGGTCAGAAAAAATGATTTCCCACTTTTTCATCCCCTGGGAAAACATAAAAGGTGGATTATATCTCTGTATCTCTATTGCTTATAAACTTTCACAGAACCATGGTATACATAGCCTGCATTTCCTCAAAGCAATTAATCTTGAGAACCATAGCTAAAATCAAGCAGAATTCATAGATAATAAGAAAAGAGTGGAGTTGGAGTTGGAAGATCTGTATAAATTTAAGTCCTCTGACTGTTTTTTCCATTAGTAAAAAATTTTGGTAAACATGAAGTAGATGGATTAGATCTTTTTAATTTACACATTGCTTTAATTATTTCAGATCTTGTTTGAAATATTGCAGTTTACTTTTTGAAAGTGCTTTTCTAACCTCTTATTCTGCATATCATATTAATAAATGAATGAAGGGAGATTTTATGTTTTTTTAGTGTCGAGTTTTTTGAACTACTGTGTTTTTGTGACAACATGGTATTTTCCCAGAAAAATCTCAGGTTAACATTAAATAGGCACTGGATGTTTATCCAATCTTGTTTATAGAAGTTTGAGAAAATTTTAACCTTTGTATATACTTCATGCTATTAACTAGGTGAGAGGTCAGTGGGACATTTAGATTTCTACACTCAACTTCAAAAATCATCAGGTAAGGGCTACTGCATTTGTATCAGATGGTGGTATTCATTGAGAAATAAAGGTACGCATATGAGAAATAATATGTGCAGAACTCTATGTGGAAATATCTACATTCTAGAAACTCTGACATCTTGGTGATCTTTGCTCAGTAGGGGACTCTTAATAAATTCAGTCTATGTCTCCATTGACACTATATGTGTGGTGCCAGTCATTGGTGATGGGTTACATATAAAACTATGGCATGAACTTGAGGTGAAGGTTACCCTAGCCAGCACTGTGTTATGCCAAGAGTGGACACCAGATAAATACCTTGGCTGTGTGTATCAAACATCTAAGACTATTATTGTACTCCAAATAAACCTCTGAAAATCTAGCACATCTTTATTCACTGACAGATCTCAATGTGTTAAAAACGAAAAAACCATACAGTTTCAACTGGTAAATGTTTAGACTTCAATGATCTTAATTTGTAAATTTTCCCATTGACCATTGTAATATCTACAAAAATAATCCAAAAGGAGTATATGGGCCTTCTCTGAAAGCATGTGGGTGTGACCACTGTTTTCTTATTTTATTTTTCTGAGAATTCATTTTTAAATTAAATTGCTTTAGAAGTATGTTTAAGGAAGTAGTCATTGGATTACAATTGAATTGCTATCAAGGAAAAATGACCTTAACTTTATGAAACCAAGATTAGACCTCTTCCTATAGAAAAATCCTCAGAGATTTTGGAAGTATTCATATCACCCAAACAATTCAGGTACACGGATTCAATTTTTTTTTTTAGTTTTTAAAATTAGTAGAAATTGGAAGACAGATCAGAGTAATATATGATCTTCAAGGTCCCTTTAGTAACTAGGTGAAAACTAATTATTTTTGCATTGACTATGATAAAATGATTGTAAGTCCATGATAAAAGGATATAAACATGATAACTCTTAAATATTACATCAAAGAAAAATAAGTTTGACTTTGATTTATCTCAGAAGTAACTACTGACTGATACCTCGAGATATACTCTAACTACTGACTGATACCACAAGCTACCCATGTGTTGCGAAAGTCAAATACCTGGTGGTTATTCATCAGTGACAGGAGTAGACGTCAACATCTCTGATTGTTGGATCTTCCCAGAGTTCCAGAGTTGACCAGTCATGAGAGAACCACAGGCACTCTACCTGAGGACATACTTAAGGAAACAAAATTAAATTTCAAGGAAAAGGAGAACAAAGTCCATTTAATTCTGTGACTCATATCCCGTGTATCATATGCTTTTCTGCATGCAGTATATGATCGCAAGATTTTCTGTTTTCTCTTTATATTTCTATGTAACATGGACATGGGTAAAAGTCTTCTTTTGAAAGGGGAGGTCCTTCAAATCATTCTATATATGTGCATGAGGAAGCCATGAAGATAGAAAGTATTGAGTTATCAACTAGAAGATTTTTTAAATTATCAACCCAGAAGACTTAAAATATAGGGAATCAAAAGATCATTCCATTATCTCTAAATGGAATGATAACAGCTCAAAATTAGCTGTCATATTTTGGGAGATGAATATTGTGTTGATGTTAGACATACAAGTTTAACAAATGATTCTTTCTCATTTTACTCCTGGAAATGGAAATTAACATTGCAAGTGATTTTATGGGGAAGTAAATGCTATCTGTTAACTTTCTTTTGTCATTTTAAAAATAGAACATTACTCTTAAACATGCCAAGTATTGTGACAAACTGGCATTTTGTTATTGTAATAAATGCCTGAGATGATCAAATTATAAAGAGAAGGGTTTTTCTTTTCTTTTTCTTTTTTCTTTTTTTTTTGGCTTATAATTTTAGAGGTTTCATTCTGTAATCTGTTGACCTTGTTGCTTTGGGTCTATGTGTCATGTAATGGCAGGAATACATGGCAGAGTAAAACCACTTTCCTCATGGCTGAAAAGTGAAAGAAAAGAAGAGGAAGGAGCTGGAGTACCACTATTTCCCTCAGGGTCCCACCTCCTAAGAACTCCACTACCTGTCAATCATACCAAACTGATAAATGCTTAGAGGACTAAGTTATTTATCACACAGGCCTTTGGGGAACATTTACCATCCCAAGCATAGCAGGCATGCTTTACAAATATAAAGTGCAGTCCTCAAATAGTATGTGTTTTATCTCTTTTAAACAGAATAGCACCTGTCTTTCAAACTGCCACTTAGTGACTACTCATATTCAATTAGAACTGAAAATATAT
The DNA here is from genome assembly GCA_004027875.1 of Aplodontia rufa. NCBI lineage: Eukaryota > Metazoa > Chordata > Mammalia > Rodentia > Aplodontiidae > Aplodontia > Aplodontia rufa. Next base: position 14,506 of record PVKS010020699.1, read on the forward strand.
AACCTAAGACTTGGTTGTAAATCAGGTTGATTGATTTCAGGAATATGAAGGTCTAGACCAATGGTTCTCAATAGGTACAAGCTTCTTCCTCCCCACTCCAGGAGACATTAGGCAATGTCTGAAGAAATCTTTTGTTGTCACGCTAGGGCACATTACTGGCACCTAGTAGTAGAAGCTAGGTATGCTGATAAACATTCTTTAATGCAGAGGAAGCTCTCTTCACCAAGAATGATCTCCAGCCCAAAATATTAACAGTGCTGAGGTTTAAAAACCCTATGCTAAACCAAGCCAACCATATTCATTTCACAAATATCCATCTTCTTTAATGTTATCATAGAATACACACTTATCCTTCATTCCTGTTGCTTTGCAGCTAATTATCCCTTGCAAGGTTTTGTATGTACCCAGAACTACAGCAGCCCGCCTGAAGTCTGGCATTCCTGACCAGCTGCACTTGGGCCAGCATTCCACCCTCACCTGCTCCAGCTTGTTCAACCTGAAAATTTACCAAGTGAAAGCAAGAGCCACACGAAGACGCCTTAATGAGACCCACCCATAAACTTGCTTAAAAGGGAATCAGCAAGGCCCTGAAGTTAAAAATTGGCTCCTTCAGTACTGGAAAAACCACATAAATTTAACATAAAACATTCTTTTCTTTTCCCTTCTTTTAACTCCATTCCTGGCAATGCTAGCGTGCCATTAGGTAAAGAAATCTTTCACCACACCACTCCCTCAGAGCCAGAAGAAAAACCAGCTTGTTCTAGCCTCGCTTTGTCATGGAGAGAAGGCAGCTGCTCCGTTCTGAAATAGTCTTTCTTTTGGTAGCAGCCTGAAAATGTATTTACTAGTTGGAATTACACAAGTGAGCAGAAATTCTGCTTTCTGGTACCTTGAAACAATGCTATTTGTGCAAAGGTTTTAGATGACTACAACCTAATGGCCTAGAAAAAGAAAAGAAAACCTTCTTCCAGGCAAAGGTCACTTAGGCATGAAATGGGGCAGGATGACCCAGCCACTTAGTAAGAAGTCAGTCACTCTGCCCTTGGTCCTACTTTGAGGGACTGCCAGTCTTGAAAAGGGCTGCAAACCTGCAGGGTGTTCTCTTGCATTTGAGTAGAGCAGGTGACCAAGGGTTGGTGGGAGTTAAAGGTCAACTTGCAGGGGGAAAAATTATTCTGGTAGTGAACTTGAATTCAGTAACACTTGTTTCTTCCCCCATAACTCATTTTATAGTTGTATATTATAAAACAGAATCATTTCTTAAACTTTAGGGTTATTTATGCCTCTAACAGTATCTGGTATACAACAAATGCACAATAAATATTTGTTGAGTAAATGAGTGAATTCAGAATTAGGTGGAATCTTTGTCCAACTCTCTCATTTAACAAATGTCCACAGAGATTCAATGATTCACACGCACGCACACAAGTTGCCCTCTTGGCCCCATTCTTTGAATGTCTCCGTGATTTACTTGGCTCCATGGATTGTGCCCCGATATAGACATTCCTGCCATCTAGAAAGAACGCACCTATGAGCTATCCAGCTGGCATGGGTATAATCTACCATCCCATGCCAGCTTTCTTAAAAAGGGGTCCTCAATTGTTTAAGTTTTGAGCTCTACAAAGTCTACATTACTCCAGTTTGCAAAATCAAGAAAAGAAACATGTTTTGGGAATGGAGATCCCAACATAACTATTAGTTTTAAAATGATAAAATAAATATTTTCAAATATTTGACCTCGTTAAGTAAGACTTAATAAAATGTTTACTTGATCATTCATTATTAGTTTGTACTCCATTTATATGAATATAATGCAATTCCTCTGTGTATAAATTAATAAGTTTTAGAGAACCAAACAATTTTTTACTAGTGCATATTAATAGACAATATAATGTGTTTCATTGTGGCATAATGTCACATGCATGTAATCTACTTTCTGCCCTCCCCATTTTTTTCTGCTATCTCCCTCCCTGATCCCCTTCTTCTCTGATAATCCAAACTGAGAATTTTTAAAATAAATTAGATGCATTTTTATCAAATTTAATGTGACTGCATTCTGCTAAATTATTGATTGAACATTACCTGACTTTTCACATGATGTTTTATTCCAATAAAAAGCTATAGTTTTCTCATCTATAAAAAGAAATACTTAGAATTTAGGATAGTTAAATACCTTCTATCTCTAACAGAAGGGACCTGAATGGAGGGTCCTAGACCATCTTCACAGTAAGTATCTGGGACTTAAGCATCCACATCGTCACTTAGTGTCTATGTGATCTGACCGGGAAACGTTAACCTCTGTGTGCTTCATTTTCACCTGTCAGATACCAACATAATGGATGTAAAGTCTAGGGCTGCAGTGACAATTCAGGAGGTAAAATATAGAAGGTGACTAGCATACAGAAAGTGCTTATAAATTCTTTTTATTGCATCTGCTTTTGTGCTTTCTAGATCATTGTCATCTCATACAGTGGCTAAGAACCACATATGGTGGCTCTTGGGCACTTGAAATATGGTTAGTTCAAACTAAGATGTGCTGTTCAAATCTTAAATATATTCTGGATTTTGAAGACTTAATACAAGAAAAAGAATTTTTAAAGATCTGTATAAGGGCTGAACATGTAGCTCAGTAGTAGAGTCTTGGGTTCAATCCCCGTTTCTGAAATAAAAAGAAGAAGAATTCAGTATCTTTTAATGAATTACAAGTGGAAATGAAAAAGTTTTGATTATATTGAGTTAAATAAAGCATAAAATTTAATTCATTTCTTTTTACTTTTTATTATGCAGCTACTAGAAAATTATAAGTATGCATGTGTCTTGACTTACCTTTCTAGTTGACAGTGAAACTCTGGACATACTACATGTCATCTGTGTTGATGAGGGCCCCAGAAATGTGCTGTATGCTTTGGATCCTTGAAGTATCTCCTTTTCTGTTCATTTCTACCTCTTGACTATTGGGCCTGAATCTTTTTAAGGCTTTATGAAGCCCAATTAACACAGGGTAATGTAGAGGGTAAACATGGATTTGGGGGGAACCAAAAAGAGGGAGACCATGGAATGGCTAAAGCCTTGGCTTACTATGGCATTATGCATTTGCTCATGGTTGTATGGCAACAATTTCCTCCTAAATGTAAGACTATCTTGAACAAATAAAAAAAAAAGATTGGCAATAATAGAGTGAAAAGAATAAGCATCTAGACAAATGTAATTTCCGTCTGCTTTCTGAAATTCTGCTGAGGCCAAGGGGAGTTTAAGCATAAACTTAAATGATATGGGAACCAACTGTTTACTCTTCAAAGAGCCCTCTAAGAAAGTGTTGCTGGATTTGTTCATGGGTCATGTTTTATGGCTCTGGGAATCATTATAAAGGGCAATATTGGACTTGGTGCTTCCTAAATCCTTGGTGTTTCCTAACTCTGTTCCTTGGACATGTGTTAGTATTAATAGATATTCTTGGGGAAAAAAAACAAAAATAAGAACACACAGCTGGTGTTTAGGCATGCTTGGAAAGCATAGCATCTGTTTGACCACCTTTTGTGTACATTTATTATTGAAGATTCTGGAAACTAGGGAAATGTTTCATTTTTTAAAATGACACATGCCCAGTGATAAAAGTACTTGCCTAGCAAACATATGGCCCTGAGCTCCATTCCTAGCATTGCAGCAAAAAAGAAAAAGAAAGTTTTTGAAAAGTCCTGCAATAAAGATTTCTGTCTCACATTGCTTACACCCACAGTTACTCAAATTTACTGAGTCACAGAAACATTTTTTCAAAGAATACCTAAGAGCTATTCCTGTTATACCCCCATGGAACAGTCTCTGAAATATTCTTTAAAATAATGAAAAGGGTCCACTAACTTGAACAGTGTATTTTAGGGGAGGAAAGCCAAAAGCATTCCTCTGAAAATGCTTGTGATTACTCTTACTGGTTTTCTTTGTTGGAAGAGCAAAAGGAGGAGAAAGGTTAATTGGTGTTTTGCAAGAATGTACACCTCTGTTTAATAATAGAGCTCTTAGCTTGGTGTGTCCAATGATATTAAAAAGTGAAATGCTTATTTAGATACATAACATAAAAATTTTAAAAAAGGTCTGCCTTAGATTTATATTTAAATCTATTTGTAAATGGTCTATTTTCTGAAAAATAGTTGAATCAACTTATAAAACTTACAGATAGGGTAGGGCCATGCTAGTAAATGTAAAGAAAGATGAACACTATAATAAATGAGAGATGACTCCGTAAGAAAATAGTCTAAAAACCCTGTCTGAGCCTCCTGGCTACAGGTGAGGTCTCTGTGGGTTCACAGACCCTGTTCCAGGACTGTTAGATTGTTGCCTAATGTCTTAGTTACACAAGGCCAGCTCTGGGAGAATCACCCAGTGCTTCTTTTAAAAAAATTTTTTACTATATTTTTTATTTTCTTCAAAGAGAAAAGGACAGGAGAGAGAGAAAGAGAGAATAAGTTTTATTTAGTTATTCATATGACTTTCATTGCTCTGACACTTCGTTGCGTACGTGGTGTTGGGATTCAAACTCACGTCCTTGCACATGCCAGGCAATCACTGTAATTGCTGAGCCATTGCTCCAGTCCCAACTTTACTGTATTTTAATTGACACATAAAATAACTTCATATATTTGTGGGGAGTGCTGTGATGTTTTAATATATGCATACATTATGTGAGGATCAAATTGGGGCAGTTAGCATATCTATCACCTCTAATATTTATCATTTCATTTTGATGGGAATATTCAAAACCCTTTCTTCTAGCTATTCTGAAATAGACAGTACATTATTGTTAATTATAGTCACCCTTCAGTGCAATAGAGTGCCAGTATTTATTCTTCCTATCACTTAGTACCCATTGACCGATCTCCCCTCCTCCCTTCCCTAGCCTCTGAAAACTGCTGTTCTGTCAAATTCTTTGATATCAGCTTTTCAATTTAAAGGATTATGCATTATTAGAGTATCATTAATATACTGATCTTCATAAAAATGCCCTGAAAAGAGAGAATCCTAATACATTCAATCAAAATATTTTTAAAGTGGGAAATATATTGTATGTACTTGCTATGGACTGTTGCTTTTATCAGGTTAAAATCAGGGTCAAGGAAATCTGTGTGCCATATTACCTCAATCCATTTCATAACATGGCTAAAAAATAATCACATAAAAATTCCCAACATATTCACAAACCAGGAAAATGTTTTATTGGGGAGCAGAAAAGTAAAAAGCATAATGAGCCAAAAAGTAAAATGCATAATGTCATCTATTTAGTTTTTGGCTCACAATTAGCTACTTTTTTGTGAATATTGTACAGTGTACAAGATGTATTAGTATACTAGGACATGTTTGTTTAAATAATCAGTTTTTGGAGGATATTGTCAAAGCATTTTTTGAAAAATAGGGATGATGATCAAAAATAGTTTGATCCTCTGCTCTAGTCTAGCCACTGGTTTTCAAGCAGTAAAGAGGTGTATTTATTTGAAAAAAAAATATTTTTTAATGACACATGCCTTGGTCTGGGACAAAGTATAATAATGGGACAAGTGTATGTTGTACATAGAAACCTTCAATGGGTTTCATGGCTCTATTCGGAATGTGGGCCTTACAAGTGGTTCCAGAGTTTCAAGTGCTGTTAAGTTTAGGTAAACACAGCTGGAACTGTCACCATGACCTTCAGGTGACATCACTGACCTTTACTTTTGGAGATGTGTGAGTTTGCATCCGTGTTAGCATGGCAGGGGCTTCCATGGTGCTTTTAAATTTTTTTTATTATTATTACTAATAGACTTTGATGTGAGTCAATAGAACTCAGTGGTTAAAGTCATCTTTTTATAGACAGGGTTCAAATTGACTGTGTGTGTCTCACTGGCTTTGTGACCTTAGGTAAGATCCAAGAATCAGATTCCTCAAGTTTGAAATGAGGTTCTTCACCATTTTGGGTTGTTGGGAGCACCAACTAGGAGCATTAAGCTTAGCACAGATGTTCATTGCCATTTTATAGCACCATTCATGGCATGAGTAGATAACTGATTCAGAATTCAAACAAATATTAAAAAATTAAATGACTTAGAATATGTTTTCTTCCTTTGACTCTAAGAATTAAACAGCATCAGAATATTGATGGCTGGAAAAGGATTCGATCTAGTTCAGTTCTAAGAGGACATTTTCATGCCATGGACTCATGGAGTGGTTGTACTTTAATAATTAGAAGCACAAATGTGCTGCAGTTGCATTAAAGATTGAATTAGAAGGCTATAGTGCTATTTATAAATAATACCAAAATGCTATTTTAAATAAATGGGCTATTTTAAATAAATGCCGTTCAGTTTTAGTATGTATACTTAACAACATAAAGTGCTTTGATCTTGCTAATGCAGTACAATATTATGCGACTTTACACTTGAATTGGTAAAAGAATGAATTCCATTAACATTATAAATTATAATATAATTTTTATAGATTGCACATAGGTATAATGATCACCAATATCTACGAAGAAGATTTCTACTGCAGTTCATAAGTTCCTACAGGAAGCGCGCACACTCACAAAATTTGAATATAACTGGAAAGGACTTGCTCTCCTGTCTTTGTGTATTTCCTCATCAAAACACCTCTCTCTTTTCATCATTTTACCTGAAGCACAAATCTATGAGAACTTGGCTCCATGCTTTCCCTACCCCACCCCACCCACCTCACCCTGCACTGGAAGGGTTAGATGTCAGGTTTTTCAGGCAAATTATTGCTTGTATCAGCCTGCAAATATCACTAGGGAAAGAAATGTAATACTTCTTCTGTAATTCACTTTGGACCGTTGGAGATTAGGTGCCCTTGTTTTTGAACCCTCATTTTCTTCTCCTCTTCTTCCTGTGGTCCAAGCCAAGTCCTCTCACTGCTTCCTGTTCCTTCTATCTATTGTACATTGTGGTCCTTCCAGGGGCTACCCATCAAGGGCCGTGAGCAGTGAGGAACCAACAGGATTTTCAGCACAGCCAACCTCATGAACAGGCTGGATAGCCTGCTCTGTTATTTATAAAATGATAAACTCAAAATCTGGACTGTGTGTCCACACAATTACAGAAGCATAAATCCCCTGCTTACAGATTGTGCAAAGGGCACATTCTTTAAAACTAGCCCCAGATCTAGAATCTGGCCATGGTCTGTAACTGGTGATCTCATACCATAGATTCCAACAGTGTCTTCCAAAGTGCTGTTGGAACCTGCCCTTTCACCCCATCTTCAAGGCTGATCTCACTGCCAAGCATCCACTCATAAGATCTTTCCTCTTTTTAACATGACTTGTAATTTGATAAAATACACATAACATTTACTGTCTTACCTACTTTTAAGTATATCATTCAGTGGCATTAAGTTCATTCACGTTGTTATGTAGCCACCACCACCATTCGTCTCCAAAACTCTTGTCATCTTACCAAACTGAAACTCTACCCATGGAACAGTGACTCCCCAGTCCTTTCTACACCCTGCCCCTGGCAAATGCTGTTTTCTGCATCTATAATATAATACTACATATAAATGGAATCACACAGTATATGCCCTTTTGTGACAGCTTATTTCACTAAGCAGAATGTCCTCAAAGATTATCCATGTTGTAGCCTGTGTGTTAGAATTTCTTTCCATTTTTTTTTTTAAAGAGAGAGGGACATAGAGAAAGAGAGAAACAATCTTTATTTAGTTTTTCTTGTGGCCTTCATTGCTCCAAGACCTCACTGTGTATGTGGTGCTGGGGTTTGTACTCCTGTATTCCCGCATGCCTGGCAAGCGCCGTAACCACCAAACTACCGGTCCAGCCCCAATTTCTTTCCTTTTTAAGACTGAATAATATTCCATTTATGGAAACTCAGGTCACCTCCACATTTTAGCTATTGGAAATAATGTTGTTACACATATGGGTATACACCTTTCTCATTTAAAACTCAAATCTGATCAAGTCACTCCTAGCTTATAGCTTTGAACAGTTTTCTAATACCTATGTAATAAAGACCAATCTTTGCTGTAGTTTCTTCTGCCAGTCCTCCCTGGCCCCACTGTCTTCTTCCTGATTGTCCTTGTTCAGGTCTTGCATTTCCATAACTCTCTGCCAAATTTCATGCTCTATCATCCATTTAGCAAGACTATTCCACTGTTTCTATCAGGTGAACTCTTGTTTCTTCTTTCAAAGATGTTAAACAAAATAGATTGATTTTCAGCACATGGTCACTTACTGTCCCTTTTTCCATCCAAACTGAATTACACTTCAGAATTCCTATAGCAACTTACAGGAGCCTGAGTTACTGTCCTGGAATGGGCTGTTGTGTGCCATCTTGCTTCTAGGACCTGAGCTCAAAGAGTGGGCATGATATTGAGTGCATTTTGGAAATACAGGTATGAGGTGTGTGCTCTTCACTAAGCAGGTGCCTAACTTACAGGAAAGGTCCCTCTCCCTTGGGGGAGACGTTGTTATTTTGTAGTCTAGTTGGTGCCAAGACCATTGATCTTTGCATGAATTTCTTCATCACTAGTGAAGTGACCTGTGTGTCAAGCATGGTCCAGGGTATTGTATACATGGTTCAGCATTCTTTGATCAAATTATGGTCATGGCCTTTAAAGTGTGCCAGCCTAAGATTAAAGGAAACTTTTAAAGAACAGACCTGAGGTAATCAGGCCTCAGCCTGTTCTGCATGTCATGCCGCCCCACCATCCCCTGACTTACTTGATGCTAGCCACATTGGCACTGCTTACTTTCTCAAACTGAAGACCTTTCTCCCCTTGGGACTTTGAGCAAGTTGCTTTCTTTTACCTGAAAAGCTTGGCCTCTAGATCTTCAGCTGCAGGTTCCTTCTCATCCTGCAGGATTGTTTATTTGTTCTTGTAGTGTTTCTCCAACTAGATGCTAACTCCATGAGAGCTGAACTTTCTCTGCTTCTTTCAACTATGTGTCCACAGATCTTTGCCCCTACATAATGGCAATTTGATTATCATAAAGAACACTAGATGGAGGATGGGAGAGCCTGGATCCCAGCTCCCTAGCCTCTTACTCTAGCTGTATAACTTTACTCAAGTTGCTTGTTCTCCCAGGCCTTAGTTTCCTCTTTTGTAAAATGTTAAAGAAGTTTCCCTCTCTGGTACATATTGAAGTCTCACATGCAAGAGTGCTATGCCAATGCCTGCACACCTATGGTAAGGAACAATCTGCTCTAAGCCTTGTAAGAGATTCAGATAAACTTCCTTCATTGTGCGCTATTTGTTCATTAATTAAATACGATCTGAGAATATGAACTCTCTGGGAGGCAAAGAGTCCACCATCTTGATTGTGTGCCCAGTCTTTGGTCCCCTGTCTTTTCTTGCTTTTGAACCCTTTTTATTCTTCAGATGTCAGAGTACTTTCAATAGTTTTGGTAATCAGTCATTTGATTAGTAGTTAATAGTGATGAGTGTAATTATAACCCATGCTGGCTATGTCCAGTTCAGGTTTCTAGATCCCTGGTGGAACAAGGAAAGTAAAGCCCCCAGGTAGGGAAATATTCTTGACCTCACTTCTTTTGCAGCAGTGAAGAGCTAGTGAGGCTTTTGCACACAATGGTTGAAATAATATGATAGTAAAGGACTGGGTAGAGGAGCACGGAGGAGGCAAGTCCTCTGTGGTGCCAGTGGGGGTGCAGGTGGGGGCTGCTGGGAGCTTCTGAGCACTGTCTTGGGACTAATAAAGGTGGAGGAACTGTTCTGGAAAAGCAAAAACTTGCACAGGTTTTGATTCTTCTTGATGTGTTCCTGCTTCAACCGAGCAGATCAAAACTCCAGAAAATCTCAAAAACAAAGTGAAGTTGTGAGCAGGAGAGAAAAGCAGAAAAGAACTTGATTCTCACTATCAGAAGAACCCTCCCTTCTAAATCTCAGAAAAGATTGTCCTTCAAATATTTTAGGGATGCAGTTTTGAAGGAAATGTTGGCATTTTGGCTTGCTGATTCTTAGAGATATTTGCGTTTCTTAAGTCCAGGAGAAAATGCAGCCCGTTGCACATTCTTCAGAGCAGACTATTTTAATTATTACCAGTTTAATGTGTGTTGTGCTTATTTAAGGAAAATCCCTGTGGTTCTTTGACATGCTTCAGTTTTATAACTTCATGTTGAGTAAATAAGACTTCGAAGCTCTATTTCTGCTCAAACTTACCCCTCAATTCTGGGAGCTGGGGACCCCCTTGACCACGGAGAAGAAATGATCCATCTTGAGAAATAAGACAAAGGGTGCAGCTGAAGTTGCTGTCTGTGTGATCAGTGTGTGAGCTCAAGTCCAAAGAATGAGGCCTGGTCTGTATGTGTATGCCCTAAAATTTCATTTGCCTATGGCAGTTTATCAAGACCACTCTGCAATGTGGGTGTCTTTGTCTTTTGGCCTTTGCTTAATTTTCCAGTTTTGACAGTCATTGGAGCTGCCCTCTTTCCCGCACATGTTTTCTATTCCCAGAACTTTCACAAAGCAATTATAGGACAACGCCTATTTCATTAGACAGCTCAGTTTACACTATTTTCCACTTAGAAACAGAGCAGTAGACCTGGGACAAGAGATCAGGTGAACAAGACAGCAACTCTCTGCTGGATGGCCCAGCATACTAAGAGACTTAAGAATGTGCCCGGGCCTGTCCCTGAACACAATTCTTGTAGACCAGGGAAAATGGATTGTTTAATTGTCTGCAAACTCTTAGAGTCCAAAAAGCAAAGGTTGCAATCAAAATGCAAAGGTTTGAGAGTCTGAAAATCCCATTTGCCCTTGCTGGGCTAGGCTTTCTTCTTGCCTCAGCCCAAAGGCCCTTTTGTCCCATGGGGCGGGGCATTTCCTGGGAGGACATTTGATTCCCAGCTTTTCACTTCAGGTGATTCACATGAGCTCACACTCCTTATTTTTCTTTTAAGCTCTTAACTCATCTGTTTTACAGTGAACTAATTTTTGTTTGAAGCAGACAAACCCGATCTTAGGGGATAGTGACGATTTCTTCCATCTCTAAGGGAGAGTTTTCTTTTTCCCCAACTTGCAAAAAGGACAAGTTCCCTCCCTCCCTCTCAGAATATTTTCCATGCGTATTAACAGTTGCTGAGTGTGAGAGATGCCAGGGATTTCTGTCAACCCTCAAAGAGGAAAGCCCTGCCTAATGGACTGCCTGTTCTTGTTCTTTCTCCGTCTTGGACTCCCAACCCAACTCCTTTCTGGAAGTTCTGGACATTCTCGATTATACCTGGCACAGTGGGCTTCATTCCTTCAGACCACCTACCCTGTGCCTCTCAAATTCTCTTTAATGACTTAGAATGTAATACAACCCCTAGCTTGACTTTGGGTAAACTTGAGCAGGTTTCTCAGAATTTCAATCCCAATTTGTCACCTTTTAGATATGTGTAACACTGAATTAAGGTTGCCTAGAAAACACCACTTGAGGATTGAAAACCACTTTTAAGACAGCAGGAAATTCTGTGTTTGTTCAGACAGGAATGGCATGAATCTGGGCTAAATGGTATTCATTTAGCCACGCGGGCAGATCTTAAGTGCCCACTTTTTCCTGGCTCACCTTCAGGGTCTGGGGCTTAGAAAGAGGGAAATCATTGAATGATAGCTCTAGGCAGGTCAGTGAGGATGGAGCTCCAGGCCACGAAATGCTTACCATGTCTCTTGTTCCTAAAAGTGGGATGCTTCATCTGACCTGTGGCTCCACAAGAAGCACAAATGTGGGAAAGGCACTCAGGAAAGGGTGGACCTGGCACATTCCAGATGTGACTGTGTATCCCCATGGCTTCTTCCTGGCATTACTACTTCCCTTTTCACTCAGAACTCCCCCAGATTCCATGCTTCTCTCTCCAGATGCTGTCCTTTGTTCACAGTTCATGGCCACCCATGTGCTCAGAGGAAGAGCCCTTGCCAATAGCCCATGCCTTTTGTGCCCCTGTGTCTGTGGAGCCCATTGTGCATGCATACCCTTTGAATTAAGCTTGTCCAGATGCACCCCTCCTGCTGTGCACTGAGGAATCGCACTTCCACAGATGCACCTGAGTCACCCACCTCATGCCATCGTCAACTTCCCATTGTGCCCCACTTCACTCATCCCTTCCTTTGGGTCCCTATGATGGCCCAAAGATCAGCCCTCACTGGCTCCCATAAGAAGGGCTGTTACTGTCTCCTCTCCTTCTCCATTTCTCCATCTTTAGGGCCTAAGTATAGGACTGCCAGAGCAATTTTCAAATCAATAGTTCTCACCTTGACTACACTTTGGAATCACCAGATGAATCTTAAAAATCCTTACATTGAGCCCCTGACCCTGAGATTCTGTCATAATTAGAATGGGAAAGGGCCTCATAGGTATCTTTAAAAAACTCTCAATTAGGAGAATGAGGCAGGAGGATCTCTTGAGCCCAGAATTTCAAGGCCATCTTGGTCAACATAGCCTCAAATATATACATACAGTAAGTAAGCAAATTAATTAATTAATTAATTAAAGCTTTCCATATTGTAATATGTGGCTAGAGTAATATCTAGAGTTTAGTAATATCTAGAGTAATAACTAGCGTTAAGGATCACTGATCTAAAATGCCTCTCCCAGAGTGTTACCAGCTGCTTAATCCTTTTAGATGGAACCCTTTATCACATTCAAAACTGAAATAATTCAAATCTCGTGTACACATTTACAATTGTGCATTAACTCATTCAACTCCCATGTGTTGTTTATGCATTGGTTATTATACTTGTTACAGCATATGATATGGGTAATGAGTATTTTCCTTGTAAATGCATGACATGAGTTTTCCTTCTTGAATTGACCCACATCTCTTATCCAAATTCTTCTCTCACCTCTCCCTCTTCTTTTTCACCCAACAGTACACACACACACACACACACACACACACACACACACACACCAGGATCAGTGATCAGTGTCATTTACATTGACCTTCATTTTGAACTCTTTGAAGTCTGAATCACATTCTCCTGTGTTCACCTGTGCTTGAGGTAAATTTCTTGAGCTTTATTCAGTCATCATGCTCACCATATCACTCAGCATGCTGGAGTGGTTGAACAGTGGCTCCTTGGGGCTTCACTATCCTCATCTGTGTGGTGAAGCCTCGGATTGGTGGATCCTTTGGGTTCCTTCCAGCTCTGTGGATTTGCTCTATAATTAATTGGTTCCATAATGCTTTACCAATTAAAGAAAGAAAACAAAGGGTGCATTATATCCTTGTCTCCTAACAAGTGATCCTCAAAATGTAGGATGGGAGAGGACAGATTGAATAAAGGAATATTGTACAGATGTAAATATACATAGATTTTAAAGGCCATCACAATTTTGGTAGCTTTAACTTTCTGGAAAACTCATGAGTAATTTGGGTATTTATGTACTCTAGATAGCCATTCTGTTTTTATTTTTTTAATTTTTTGTTACTGACGATTGAACCCAGGGGGGTTTACCACTGAGCTGCATCACCAGTCTTTTTTATTTTGAAACAGGGTCTCACTAAGTTGCTTAGGGTCTCACTAAGTAGCCTAGGCTGGCTTTGGACTTGTGATCCTCCTGCTTCAGCCTCCCAAGTTGTTGGAATTATAGGCAAGCACTACCAGGCCAGCACCATTCTATTTTTATGTAAGGAATGGCACAATGAAAATTAAGGAACTTGTGTTCTGTGTACCTGCCAGTGATGTTTATATACGTTTTAAGAATAACGTATTTGGGCCTAGAGCTCTGACCTAAAGAATTTGTTTCCACTGATTTTCAGACTAATGATAGTGAGGATCCCGTTTTTCTCAGAAATCAACTTTGTGCTCCTCAAAACAAATCTATTTGAACATGCAACAGGGATGTGATGGAATTTTACCCCATTTGTCTATTGTGGTTCCCAGTTCACTTAATGGAATTCTGTGTGTTTAACCCTTTAACAACTCACTGATAAATATTATAGTTATCTTTTAAATTCATGGAAAAATATAATCTCAGGTTCAACTTGTAGGTCAAAAGTCCATGTATTTCCTTAGTCTTTCTTTCAGTCATCTTATGGAAACTGACAACTTTTGGTGTGGAAATAATTTTCTTGAAGGCAGTATTTGTTGAGTGACTGATGGAATGAAAAACACAAATTACATAAGTGTGAAAAAGATCTGGGTGTTTTGGTTGGATGCAAGTTCAATATGAGCCAACAACAAAGTGGCATGGATGTTGGAGTCTATTAATAAAACTACAGTGTCTCCAATTCAGGAATTAGTCATTCAGCCATGCCCTGTGCTTCTCAGAATGCATGTGGAATATAGTATGTAACTCAAGGCACATTTTAAAAGAACCACAGCAAGCTAGGATTTGTGAAGCCAAGTGTAGCCAAGGACTATTAATTCTTTCAATTAATAGTCAAAGGCACAAGGAGCGTCCAACACAGAGGGCAGACATTTAGGTTATATGACAGCAGTCCACAAGTACTAGAAGTTCTATGATGGGGAAAAGAATATAGATTTACTCTTCTGGCTCTGCAAAACTGAGAAGAATGTTCTGAAGTTTACAGGGAGGCAAATTTTGGATCAACTTAAGAATTTTATAAACAGCTAGAAAGATCTTAAAATGGAATTTGCTTTTCATAAGTTGTGAGTGCCGTACCCTGGGAGTGTTTAAGCAAAGTTGGGATGGACAGTTCATACTTTGCTCTCCTTAGAGGAGCCTGGAGCCTGCATTATCTGGGAACTGGGTTTCTTAGATGGTAGATGTCTTTGGATACAGGCATCTCAGGGGCTAACAGAGCTCTGGATTTCAAAGCAGCCATTTTATTTATATTAATTTTTTTTGTAATGCTGTTAAATAGCCCCCCACCCTGATCTTCCACAGAACATACAAAAATGCTAAGATTTTTGCTTAGGATAAAACTGGAGTAGGAGAGAAGGGGTATGTGTGTGGGAGGGGTAGATGGGGTTCATTATAAAATTCTGACTTCACTTTGAACTTATATTTTTTTGCAAAATGCAGTTTCACAGCCTTGTTTTGCTCAAGTCATTTTTTAAAATGAGAACCAGGCATACATTGTGTAATGTTCAAATCAAGATAAGCATATCTCTCTCTCTCAAACATTCATGAATTCTTTATTGTTGATCAGGTCACTTATCGGTTCTGGTACTTAATTTTGTAATATAACACAGAACAGATTTGGAAATGTTGACCTTTCCTTGCAGTGTCCCCTAGATTCATTAGTTCATTAACTCTGCAGTGTTGTTCTCACATTCCAGGGAAGCAAGGAGGAGAAGGACTTCTGCCTCCTACTGAAGACTGTGGTAAAATACCCTTGTGTCAAGTGAAATGTCATATGATGAGGAGCATTCTGAGACTCATGACACAGAAGCACTAAGGCTACTTCACCAGAGCGGTGTGTTCTTTTCAAATAGTTGACCAAAGTTACAAGAAAGCAACTGTTAGTTTTTGTCATTAACCAAAACAAGTGTTAGTTTTGTTATTAACTACAACCAATAATAGTTTCAAATAACCAAACTATATATTTAAGTATGCTATTTATATATTGTATATTGAAAATATCATCTCATTTAAGAATTTGTTGATAAATGTTAATTTAGTAATCTAGAAAATGTGTGTCCAAAGGACTTTAGCCAAAGAAAGAAAGACAGAGTAAAGTGTTCTGTGATGGTAAGACTGAAATAAATCAGAAAAATCAAAATTTTATTTCTTTTTTCTGCTGGGCCTGATGCTGCTTCCTGAATTTTCACACCTGCTAGTGAAATGAGAGTCATGTGAGCACCAACACAAAGATGAAATTGAACATAGGATTAAATGTCACCTGTTAAATTCAGGGGATCATCTTCCAGCCACACAGTGTGCACCTCAGAACCTAAGATTACCCAGTAAAGAAGTACCAGGAAACCAATGTTCCTTGATAATGTCAAGACAAAGGAAGACAAGGGTGACAGGATTTTTTATTTTATTAAATTATTAATTTATTAACAATAAATTAGTAAGTTAATGACTTGGGGTTTTTTTTTTTGCACAGTTATAGGTTTATAGAAAAATTGAGTGGAAAATCCAGAGTTCCTACAGATGCACTTTCCCTTCCTTTCTGCCTCCTGTAGGTTTCCCCTATTGTTAACATCCTACTATGGCCCATTTGTTAGAATAGCTAAACCAATATTGATACATGATTAACTAAAGTCCATTTACATCTGGGTCCTCTCTTGGTAGTACACATAGTATTAGTTTTGACAAATGTATGTGGCACATATCCATAATTATAGCATCATATAGAGTAGTTTTACTGCCCTAAAACTCTCCTGTGCTCTACCTATTGGTCCCTCCTTCCTCTCTAAGCTGATGGCAGTCACTTAACCTATTACTTAATGTATTTATTCTTACTCTTTGCCTTACTGTGTTTGTGCCATATTGTGATAACATAAAACCACTAACCACTAGGTGCTCCATAATATGTTGAGTAAATATTTGCATGTATGTATGAATAATCAGACTTTTGCAAGATTTCTTCTGCACTGCCACATCATAAGAAAACAGTTGTTTTTACAGATGTGTGCTGGTGGACATTGGGCCTATCTGACTTAGATGAAGCCTGGGTGAAAGTTGGACTGGAGACATAGATACCCAGGGCTCCTTTCCAGCACTGCTGGGATCCAGGGGAACAAAAAGCAGAGTTCTCTCAGCGTGTGCTGAGTATCTACTGGGTGCTTCCTTGGGATTTCAGGACTAATAAATAGCCATTAGTTTCACCTGAGAAAAACCAAGTGATTCTGAGAAGGACCTGCAGGGACTCCCTCTACCCACAAAAGAACAATTTAATTCTAACATGGGTCTGTTGTTCAACATTATATGTGTCATAAGTCTACAGTTTTATCTGCTTTTGGAAGTTATATGATTGTATTTCATTAATGCATTCTGGTTCGTTCAGCCATTCTTTTCCTGGGCCAATTTATGATTTTCTGATATTTCTGTTTTCAGTAGTGATTCAGTAGTTTGCACAAAATTATTTTTTCTCTTTTGGATTTTTTCCTTGGGGTCTAGTTCAAGAAATAAAATTACTGATTCTCATGGTAAATTTTTGAATTTCACAGCATTATGTTGGTATTTTCAAAGACCCATATTGTATTAGGAAAGTATAATGAGGCAGGAAAAGTTTAAATTGTCCTTTTCTAAGTTTCTTTTCCTTCCCTCTTAGTGTGTGGAATACTAACTGTTTCAGTAACCAAAGATCTAATAAATATCACTCCACAAGTATGGGCACATTAGGTTTCTCATTATTTTGCCTACATTTTTGGAAATTGTTTTAATTACTTTTCACCTTGTGTTTCAGGAGGCTTGAATGGTTATGGGCTGGCTCTTGGATAGATTGCAGAGTTTAGATGAGTGTCTGGGCTTGTTCCCAGGTAATGATGCCGTTTCCTGTGAAAAATATATGGGTAGGCTTTTGGATCTCTGAATATAGCATGGCCTGGAGAGAGAAGAGATCAGTGCCAACTTTGCCTTTTACCAACTGTGTAACTAGGTGAACTTCATTAATCATGTACATATGCTGGTTAGCACAGAATAGGAACTCAGCAAATTATTGTTATTTTTAATTATAGTACTCCCACATGGTCAAATATACTACATTTTATCTTTTGCCACCTATCAGTCTTAAAATGACCCTAAAGAAATTTGAATGTATGTTGGGAGATGTTCCTATGCTGCTTAAACAAGGCTCAAACTATTGCCCGTGCATACTACTCTTGATGACTGTATTTCCAGTAGCAATATTTATATTGGAAAACAATATGCCATATTAAGTGAATTACTGAAAGGAAATTATGTGGATTTTATTTAATAGGCCACTTAGTAATGGAAGTATAGGTCTTTTGTATGGATGAGGATTCTGCCTTTTATTGTAAGATATGTTGTGTAATTTTATTCCACCCCAGAGTAGACTCCAGGGCCTTCATGAACTGGCCCACCCACGCTAAGGGAAGCAATTGTCCAAATGTGGACAGTTTTTCTTCCCACTGTTCTCAGCTGCGTCCAATTAACTCCAATGCACATAGCCCCATTTGTGTCTTTATCAGTACAATTCTCCCATGTCGATATAAATTTTAAACCACAGAGGAAAAGACAACAACAATGAATCTGATGTTAAAACCTAGATCTCTCCTTCACTTCACTTTCTTGAACAGCTTGCATTTATTTGCTTTGATTAAAGGAGTGTTTCATAAGCCAAATGGTATGTGAGGCAAACTTCCCTCCCATGAATGAGGGTCTCAAAGGATGCCATATATTATGTGTATATACATACATGATACATATCACAATAAATATTATGTATATATGATATATATACATACATATAATTAGTCACTTTGTAGATATAAACATATCTCTATGTGGAACTTCATTTTCCATATGTGGATTTTTAGAACTAAGACAAATGATGCTTAGCCAAAAGATGGAAGAAAACAGATCAACTACAATCTAATGTCTATAACCTGCTAGGCAGTTTATAAAACTTGATTGATATAACTTTTGCAGCATATATGAACCCACTTAAGTATTAAAGAAGCCAGTGTCACTAAGTTCATAGAATTGTTGGGCTAATGGTTCATCAAAAGAGCAAGTGTTCAGAGTTCACTCACTGTAGACTAGACTTGTAGCCTACATTATAGGGGAGGGACATTTAATTGTCAAAGGTCACAAAACTCTGATCTCAGTTGCAGGACAGTTTGGGACCCTGGACCAGAAACTAAAGTAATCCAAGGAACCAAGAGAGAAGCTCAAATCTGAGGCTATAACTGAAAAGTAATAATTCTACTTTTAAAACCAGAAATGCAGAGGCAAGAAAGATCATATGGAGGCGATTAACTCTTTTAGAGCCAGGTGTCAATTCCAGCTCCAGCAGCTCCCAAGACTTTCTATAGAAGACTCAATTAAGATTAGTTTTCAAAGATATGACTGGAAACAGGGCACATTGTCTCTAGTTCTTATGGCTTACTGTGTAAGAGGCAGGAGTTTGGGTTTAGAGACATTTAAATCAAAATTGGAGTATACTCAGGCATGAAAGGGTTAAATCATAGAGAACTGAAGCATTCTACAACCCATGTAAACTTTTCTTAACCCTTTAATGAAGATCATAGCCCAAGAAATAGTCAATTATACCTTATCAAATGCACAAACATTTGTGTTCTCTCTTGTCACTCACATGGAAAAGTGCATTTGTGCCATTTGGAGCATATTTGATAACTAGGCAAAGAGTCACATATTACTACATATTACCCTTATTATTTTACGTGGTGGTGAGGGGTTGCTCTAGATTCCCAGGTGTCTTCTTTCCTTCTCCGGTTCTTTGCAATATCAGAAACTGACCATAGCTTCTCTGAAAGGCTACTTAAAATGTAATACTGTGCTTTGAACATGGAAATGTACTTTTAGTGGGAAGTTTGTAGAGCCTTTGCTGCCCATATAAGATGAATGCTATTATGTTGTGGATGCTCACCTCAGGCAAGGGACTGTGCCATAAGCCCAATTTTACCATTTTAGTGCTTAAAATCAGCACTGGGAGAAGCATCATGGTTTCCTTCATAATGGCAAGGAAGCAGGGAGGATCTGAGATATAAAATAATATCTTAACAAACTCCCCAAATTTAAGCACAGGGCATTAAGCTGCCAAAGTCTGTTTGCTGGATTATACCACATTTGTGTCTCCATTCTCTTCATTTAGGGTCAAATGGAAAGAACAGATGAGGGTCAAGTTTCAGAAAATAAGAGAAATTAAGAAATCTATTCCCGGAAGCAAGAATGACTGACCTCATTATACTGGCTCACTTTACCTCCTCCCATTTCCATCATTTTCTGCTTTTTGGCAGATTTTCTCTCCTCTGTATTTCCTTCTTGATCTTTTTTGAATCCTCTTCCCTGGTGAAGTCATTTAGGTCCAGGTTTTTGTTTTACTTAGGTCCAAATTTAGATGAAACCACATGTGCTGATGTGATTGAAATGATATGGAATTCTCTGGATAGAGGTAGAATTGTGGAGGGGCAAGTGTGTTTCAAATGAAAAGACCAGGTGTGGTGGAGGAAACATAGTGAGCAGTAAGTAGGTTTTTTAAGCAAACACTGAACCTGCAGTTATGGAAATATTTCTCTTTCCAAGACATCCTGGAGGAGCATTTTGCTGTCAGTTCTTGGTCTTCTGAAATGGGGCCATCTTGAAATCAGCCAGACTCTGCCCAACTGCATACTGGTTAACAAAAAGGAAATCAGCAGCAAGAAAGAAAATGCCAGGATCAATATCGGACCTACAGAGGGAGAGAAGAACAAGAGGATCCAGTGATTTACAAAGATTAACTATTCATGAAGCAGACAAAAGGACAAGGAAGATCAGTGCCCTACTTGAGATTAGATGATTGTAAATTCCAGGACAGTCTTAACTGAAAACTAAAGTTAAATTAGCACAGTAGCTCTTGGGATTATTTATTTAATAATAAATAAAACTGTATGTTTTCTTGGCTTTTCACCTTCACATGCAACCCCAGGATAGTTTAGGAAAAAATGTATGAAGACTTAGAGGTTGATTAGCCTGAACATAATAGGAAATGTTTTTTCTTTTGGAAACACACACACACACACACACACACACACACACACACAGTTTTCCATGAAAAAACTGAAAGAAAATTTCCATACCCAAGTAAGCATCAAATTTTGATGTTCAATAGCATATATCTCTTTCAACCATGTCTTCACTATTTGAATTTTAATTTAAAAATGCCTAAAGATTTATATTCAGCTATAGATGTAGATGAATGGTTAGTGGTAGTTGGTATGTATTCTTTTCAGATATGTGACTGTCAAACACATGCAATTTTAATTCATAATAATTGTGTCATGTTCTTCCCCACCAGGATGCCATTTACACATGCTTTGCCGTTCACACATGGAAAATAATTTAATGGAGTATTCATTGCAATTTAATCCAGAACTAGATATTTTTCACAGAGCATCCTGTGTGTTGCTTTGTTGAGGAGGACATATGAGTATTCAGACATCCAGAAAGGGCCCTTTGTCTTTTTCAGAGTCTGTTTTCCCAGTTTTTAAGTATAAACAAAAACACACATGGAAGCCACCAAAGATCTTAAAGTGATTCTGCCAGCATTTGTGCACTTTCTGTCTCAGTAGGTCCTTCAATCTCTCACTTGGTGCCCATTTGCTCTTAATTTTGACACAATTTAAACCTAATTAGAAACCAAAAGCTCTTATATTTTACACATGGGATTTAAAAAGCCTGACAGCTGCAAGAAGATATAGCAAAGCAATTTATATAGCAAGGTAAAGACTATTTACAACAGATAGATTTACTTGTTGATTTTAGACTTCTGAATTTTAGAAGTTCTCACATCAAAGTCTAAAATGAAGGAAATTTTTTTTATTTATTATTATTTTTTTGAACAACCTTACAAGATTTTAACTAAATAATATAAAATGTGTATACAATGTGTAAATATTCTGGATATTGCAATTATCTCCAGGAGTGCCCCACCAATTACCCTCCCTTATCCCTCCCTTCCCTTTCCCTTTATAACTCTAAAAAAAGGTATTAGATTGTAAAGCAGTAATGCTTTACAAGATGCTTTACATCTTATCTGGATTTAACTCATGTTACTAGACCAACTTTCTCATTGTCTAGGGTCTAGTCCCCACCTCCACCTATGAGTGGAGACAATCGACCCTTAGATCTCTGGGTTAAGCTGATTTTACTCATCATGATCTCTTCCATAACCATCCATTTACCCTCGAAGGCTGCAAGGTCATTGTTTCTAATTGCTGTGTAATATTCCATGGTATAAATGTACCACAGTTTTTGGATCCATTCTTCCTGTGAGG